>PVKS010015714.1:0-45408 GCA_004027875.1 Aplodontia rufa
TTGTGTAGATGTGTGGGACTCTGCCTGTTGCAAGGAGAGTGGCCAGACTGAAACTTGCTTCCCCAGGATCACTGATGATCCTCTCTAGATGTCTTATGATCTTCAGAGGCACCAAGAGCTGCTCTGTGGGGTTGACACAGTCCTGGCAAGGGAAAGTGTGTGTGAGGGAGGGTCCCGGCTAACTGGGCCAGTGTTTGTGTGGCTCCCAATTGCAACCACTAGGGACATCCCACCTGAAGAGCTCAGGATCTATGGAGACTTGGCTATGCACAGAACTCAGAGGCTGAAGGAGAGCCAAGGCTGACCCTTTTGTTCAAAGGTTCCTGAGGCTGATGTCAGACCTTGCCTTGTCAGAGAGTTAAAAGCAGCTTTTGGAGAGACTGAGGTTTCACTTTTGCCGAGTGAGTGACCAGCTTCACCCTCAGGGAGACCTTAAAATGGCAGGCGGAGCCTCCTGGCTCCTGCACGAACAGTTATAGGTTTGCTATTTCGAGAAATTAAGTCCCAGAGCTTGAGAATCAGCTCTTGCAAATTGTGAGTGTGCGGGTTAGAAGGCATTGCCTGCTACAACCAGGTTAGAATACTTGTGCTGATTCCTCCCCTCTGGGATAGCTCCCTGGCCCCTGGCTGTGGAGCCAATTGAGTGGGCACCACAAACTCATCATTTAGATTCGTTAATGCAAAGCTCTTTTCCTTTGGTGTTAAAAAATTGGGGAGAGGCAATGCTACCCCACACTGAGAGTCCAGTTTTACTGTGGGATACCACTTCCCACTCCTGCAATGTGAAGTATTTCTCAGGAGCATCTTGGAGTCACTGGTGGTGGGGTGGTTGCCATGTTCCTCTTTCTAAATTTTAACATTTGTAAAATAAGGAAGTATACCCAATGGAATAATTTACTTACTGTTTTTTTTGTTTGTTTGTTTGTTTGTAGTGCCTTGTGAAATAATGGTGTGACTTACATTTCAGGGCATTTTAGATTTAAAAATAAACCCAGTAACTCATATTGTAGTGTTTGATTTGTGAATACTACTTAAAATTACTCCGAAAGCTATCTAATGTTATCAAACTATTGCTGGATTTTAAATATTACTGGAACACTCTGTGCTCAGTTTTGAATAGATTGCTAATTAAGTTCATAGAAAAATTTGGTTCCTTGAGTTATTGAGGAGTCAGAAACACAGGTAATCTGCTTTAATTATTACACATCAATATTATTTCTCCTTTATATAAAAATGATACTTAAGAGAAAAAGAGAACTCGTCTCCTTATTTAAATTAACCAAAATCTTTTAAATTAAGGAGAGACTTTTAAGAAACAGATATATCTCCCTTTTTATAATGTTCACATAAAGTATATATTATAGTATAACTATGTATGTATAAATACGAAATTTAATAAATTTAAATGATGCCAAGTGTTGTCTTATATTATCTTAGACTAAAAAAGCTGCTAAAAAGGAATCAGAAGAAATGCTCCAAGCATGACGTGGTTGAGAACATTTTGGGAACCAGAAGTTTGGTTCATTTACTGACCTGTGGGGAATGTTGCAGATGCTACTCATATAGAGAAATTTTGTACTAAACTGCAAAACCAAGAGTCTAGAGAAGAAGCTTAAGTGTTGCCAAGTTTAGGGAAGAAAGCCTTGGTAAATTTTAATTTTATATAAACAATAAATACTTAATTAGTATAAGAATATTGCAGATATCTCCCTGTATGCTTTATCAGGCCGCCTGACTACAAATGGTATCCATAAATTTTGTTGTCCTGGTAGTGGTGAATTTGTCTGTGGTCAAGCAGTGAAAAATAGAACTGAAAGACCAACACTTTTTTACAGCTTCATAGAATCAGAATACGAAAGGAATTTAAAGTCCCCTAATTCATCTTCTTGTACACCCTTGTTTGACACCTAATAGGTATTTGATAAATATTTACCTGAAATTGCTTTAGGAATATTCTTACCCCAAGTTAGAGAACAGATGTAGTAGTTTTTGTTGTTGTTTTTGTTTCTCAATATTCTTTTTTATTCAGTTGCTACCAGAACTGCAAACATTATTGTCTATAAAGTACATCTTTCTGAAAGTTTCAGCAGTTGCTGAGATTTTCAAGCACAAAACTGAAAGGGTAGGAAGTCTACATTATGAATAAAATCTGTTGTTCATAGTCTGTGAAGAAGGGGCTGCATTTAAATATTTTAGAGCTGTATAAGATTTAGTAGGACTTGACCCACCATGCAAAATTCTTATTTCAAGTTTCAGAGTAATTTGACCTTTATAAAACATATTTAATACATCTGTATATACTGCCAATAATCAGGTATTTCTTGTTGAAAATAGAGATCTCAGAGGGAAGTATCTTACATCTTTTGCTGCCCAGAAAAGAGCCCCTTTGTGGGTAAAGTTTGACACACTTTTTAACCTTGGCAGATTATTTTAATTCTTCAAGAATGCAAAGTAGATAAATGAATTAGATTGCATGCTTAAAATTTCACATGTCTAAATTCTAGTTTTGGCCATTTTTCTAGGCTTTTAATATAATATCTGGCATAGCACTTGACTTTCAGTGTCCTGATCAAAAAACCTGGACTAGGGACTGGAGCAATGGCTCAGCAGTTACAGCACTTGCCTGGCATGCACGAGTACATGGGTTCAAACCCCAGTACCCACTTACACAACTAGGTGTCAGAGCAACAAAAACCACATGGAAAACTAAAATAAAAAATTGATTCTCTCTGTCTCTCTCTTTCACTGTCCTTCTCTCTTTATAAAAACAATCTGAAGTATTAATGCCTCTTTTTAAACATATTTGATTGTTAAACATGAAACTAACTTGCACTGACATGTTTCTATTCTCCTGTCCAATTTTTATTTGTCCTTCTTTTATTATGCTTCTGTAACTTGTTTTTATTTATTTATTTTTAACTCAAATCTGGTTCTCATTATTCTGAAACATCAAAAGAATGTGCTTTGGATCTTTTTTTGTCCATTGTTCTGAGTTACCTAGAAGGCCCTTTTAATTTGGAAACTTGTATTCTTCAGTTCTAGGAAACTTTCTTGAAACTTTAATTGATAATTTTTCTCCCTTTATATTTTTAAGTTTTAGTCTTTTTTTCCTCTTTCCATATTTTATTTTAAAGAGAGGGAGAGAGAGAGAAAGAGAATCATTTTTATTTAATTTGTCATTTGGCCTTTGTTGCTCAGTCAATTCCTTGTGTACGTGGTGCTGGGGTTCGAATGCACGTCCTCATGCATGTGAAGCAAGCGCCAAAACCCCTCAGCCACCACTCCAATCTCCTCTCTCCACATTTTTATTGGTGCATTATAGTTGTACATAATAATAGATTTGTTGCTATGTATTTGTACATGCATCCAATATAAAAATATAATTTGTCTAGTCTCTATATTTGTCCTTATTTTATTCTGTTTGTGTGAATCTTCATTTGTTCTCAAAACAGTCTTTGGGAGACTGAGCACTCTGGGAGTCCAGCACTGGGGATGTAATTCTGCTTAGTGAACACCCACTGAGTAGTTCCCAGAGTCACTGGGTCAGCAGTATTCACATCACACATAGACTTGTTGGAAATACAGATTTTGGAATACCACTTCCACCCTATTAAATCAGAAAAGCTGAGAAAGTGACCCATATATCTGGGCATTACCAAGCCCTCTAGCCAGTCTGATATACTCTGAAATATGGTAACTCGGACTTAATTGGACGAAGCTATCTGATGTTGATTGGGCAGACATAGGATCAGTCACTGTGGTGGGTGCTTCAGCTAAATTGCCTCATAAAAATTCCAACAGCATATAAAACTATATCATTATCAGGCTCCTCTCTTAATTAGATCCATGCCCTTGGGCAAGTTATTTAACTGCGCTGTTCCTAAGTTAATTTATTTATAAAATAGATAAAGTAGAAGTACCTGCCACTTAAGAGTTGTTAGGAGGATTAAGTGGGCAAGGGTATGAAAATCAGTAGGGCACATGCAATTCCTACTGTGTTTGCTCAGGATTTTGCTGGTATTATCAATTATAAATATCCTATTACTATTAGTTATACTATTACTGAAACCTGAATAAATTAACTTACCAGATATCATACAGCTAAAATAGTGGATCTTATTTGTAAGAAAGTATCTTTTTTTAAAATCTCACCTGCCCATTATGTACAACAACGATATTTACGCCACATACTTTGTCTTTTACATACACATATTTTTCCTTATCCTGTTTTATTCAGTACTGCTATGATAGATTGGGTTCCTTATCTAAGAATCATAGAAAGCTCTTACATGTTTATAAGTTCCACAATGATATGGAATTTAGAAACATGTTAGGTATTCAGTAAATACTTGGTAACTGGTAAGGAGGAATACGTTGTAGCCAAATCTTCAAAGACTAAGGAATATATTTAATCTGATAATGCTAATGAAACCAGAGATTGGAGAAATGATACTGAAGACTCTCTTTCCCTCTGTTTTTGATAGGCATTTGTCAGAGTAGCTTAGGTATGTATACAGGACTGAAAATCAACATGGTATCTAAATACCTTTCACTTATCATTGTACAACCTATAAAAGTGGTAAAGAAATGCAAATGTTCGTGGGCTTTACTATTTGTCTTACTTTCTCATTGTTATAACCTAAATATCTGGTGAGAACAACTTAGAGGAGGAAAAAATTATTTCGGCTCCTGGTTTCAGAAGTTCAGTTCGTGGTCAGCCAACTACGTAGTTCTGGATTCAACATAAGGCAGAACATCGTGGCAGAATGCGTGTGTGGTATGGAAGAAAGCTGTTCAACTGTGGCAGCCAGGAAGCAGAGAGTGAGCATAGAGCCAGGGACAAAACACACCACAAGCGCACACCCCCAAGTGGCCTCCTTCCTCCAGCCATGCCTCAACTACCTCCTGTGACAGGCAGGTAATCCATTCAGATTTTTAATCTATCCAGTGAATCAACCCAGTGATGAAGTTACAGATCTCATGAGCTAATCATTTAACCACTGAACTTTCTTGCATTGCCTCATGAACTTTTTGTAAGGCATCTCATCTCCAAACAAAAACACTATTTAAAAATGATATTTAAGTATTTGAACAAAGAAAGATGTTTTGCCTCAAAGAATTATGGAAAATAATGTGTCTTGAGACTAATTATTTTTAATATATCATGTGTAAATTCATTTTGGGCAACTGACAGCTGCATAAAATAGAATTGTTTTCATGATTAAAAAATGATTCAAAACACAAATTTCAATTCATAAAATTATAACTTTTCTATGTATTTATAATCATGTACCAATTCCCATTATGTTAATGACATTAGATTTTGTGTTATCAAATCTACACTGAACCTATGTGCATTTAATATTGTACTTTTCTTTGCATGCAGGAGGATCTGACAGTGTGCTTTTTTTTTTTTTTTTTAAGAGAGAGGGACAGTGAGAGACAGAAAAAGGCAGAATCAATTTTATTTTAGTTTTTCATGTGGTCCTTGCTGCTCCGACACTCTGTTGTGTACGTGGTGCTGGGGTTTGAACTGGCTTACTCAAGCATGCCAGGCAAGTGCCATAACTGCTGAGCCATTGCTCCAGCCCCAGACAGTGTGCTTTTAAGTGAAAAAAGCAGTACACAATGTAACTACTCTCTAAGTTGGGGATGGCCCTGTGATTGGAAGGCATGGTATTGGTGAGGTGAGGGCGAGATATGAGAGCGTGAATTTAAAAAAAGACAAAACCAGACCATGTTTGACAATTAAAACTGACCTACAACTTCTGTAGCACTCAGCCTAGGAAATCTTACCCACAATCTCTGCAGCAGTTGGCTCAGGATGGTCAAAACTTGCCATTTTCAGATCAGTGACTGAAAGCTTCCCTAATCTTAGCCTCTACATGTATGACCAATCAGAGAAAGCCAAATATGCTTCCCCAACAAATCTCAGAAGTTAGTCTGCTGCTAGAAATCCCACCACCAGCTTCCCCATGCTAACCGTCCATCAGATCCTTCCCTGTCTCACTATAACCCTTTCCTATTTCCCTGCCTGCCTGTGAGTCTATGCCAAGTACAGGTATGATATTCAATGCCCTTGCTATAGCCAGCTCCAAATAAGCAGTGTCTGATTATTCCCATGCAGGTGCTCTTCATTTACACAGACAACAGGTACAACTGTTGAGCTTGATAAGTGATTAGATAAAGGGATTTAGAGAAAAGGAAGAGACAGTAATGACATTGTTTTGTTTGAGTGAATGACAAGTTCAAAAGGTCAGTGACAGTAAGTAAGAATCAAGAAAGCAAAATTGGTACTGGCATCAAGGGGATACATTTTCTTTGATACGTTTTGAGTTTAGGACAACTGGGGAAATGTGTAGGCAAAACTATCTATTCAGAAGTTTGGAAAGTATCACTTGAACCAAGAAGTACAATCAGGTCTAGCAATAATGATTTGGAATATTTCTTGTGAAGGTGCTAATTGAAACCAAATGACTGAAAGTAAGTTCCAATAGTAACATGTAGAGGGAGGAAAGGATTATAAGATAGATTCTTGCATTGAACCATGTATTCATTCAACAATTCCCAAGTACAGGTGTTTCCCTGTGTCCCTGTGCAGCAAAATTTCCTATATGTGAAGATGCTGAGAGAGAAAAGCAAGGCAAAGGCAACAAGATGATGTCCTCATAATATGAAAACAAAGTGAAAAAAAATTAGAATGAGCAAGAGGGCAGCGATGGAATGAACCTCTGGAAGAAGCGACTTCTGTGAAGGAAGTGGTGTTTAGCATTCAACGCGTGCTGTAAATGCCCCAGAGTGATGATGACTTTAAAGGGAACTTGGGATTTGATGTCTTAGCATCATTGGAGATATTCAGTAAAGAGTATCATTGGAGTTTTTAGGAGGAGAAAAATATTGCAAGGTAGAAGAAGTAAATGTAGAGTACTCGCCCAAGAGGAAAATGGAAGAGAGCCTGAAGAGTTAGGTCAGTCAAGGACAAAGGAGAGGTAAGGCTTTAAATTACAGGCTGGAAGGAAAGATCAAGTGGAGAATGAGAAATTGGTTGTCATTAAAAAAATCATAAAGTACACACAGTAATTCAGGACTGGCTATAGAGGTAGAAAACAGGAATGCAAGGAGAAAAGAGATTCTTAGAAATAATGTAACACAAGAGGGATGCATGAAGATGTATGTGTATTTTTGAAGTGAAAAATAGAAAAATTGAAGTTGTTTACATAAGTAATTTTCATCCACTAAAAAATGTATTAGAGTGAAGAAGGTTCAGAATGTAAAGGAGTCAGAAAGACTTAGGTGGATTGGGAATAGAACAGCTAAGTAATTGTGGAGAACTAATGATGAAGAAGCAAGAGCAAATCAGTTGTGTGGTAGCATAAAAAAATGCAAACATGGAAGAAAATTTAATGTAGCAGCTTTCAGCTTTCCTTTGTAAAGATTAGAGGTCAGAAGGGATTTTATGAAACATCATCCAGTTGAGATGGGGCACAATTGAGTGGAGAGGAGATTAAGGTGGGAAAGAAGCTGGGGGACACTTCACACTCGGGATGTGGGACCACCTGCTTTAGTGATTAAGAAACTGTGGTTTGAAGAGCTTGAAACAACTTGCCCAGATTGTTAAAGTGAAGATTCGGATCCATGTTTCTGGGCTGGGGCCTGAGATTCTGCTTTTCTAACAAGTCCAGAATTATCACTGAGACTCTGTAGTTTATCCAAAATCCCAGGTGATTTGTATGTGCATTTAAGTTTGAGAGACACCACTATGTATCTTACCTTTGCTTCTGAGTTGACCATTGGCAAGAAAGTATGTAGACATGAAGAAATAAATGAATAAAGGGTACATTCCTGGATTTTATTGAAGTATCCAACCATATAAAGTAAGCTCAAAGGGTTCTAGTAACATCCAAACCTGCTGTCTCCTTTTAGATAGGGAGGGACAAAGATCTAGGAGTCATGATGGTAATCATAAGAAAGTGTCTATGTTCATCTCTGCTGCTATACTAATTGAAGTGAGATGAAAATGGATGTTGCCGTGGTTACCAATTAATTTACACCAAGGTTCATCAATTCTGTGAACTTTCACACATTCTTACAGGTTTTCAATATGATTATTTCCAGTAACTTAAGGATCATTATATTATTCTAAGAGTTAGAATTTACTGTTTCAGTTTCTCCTCAAGTATATAGGTATCTATACAACATTGTAACTTTTTTTTTTTTAAGAGACAAGGACAGTGAGAGAGAGACACAGAGAATCAATTTTTATTGTGTTTTTCACATGGCTTTCGTTGCTCTGACACTTAAGTGTACATGGGTGCTGGGGTTTGAACCAGTGTACTTGTGGATGCTGTGTAACCACCGAGCCACTGCTCCAGCCCCCAGCATGGTAACCTTTTGATTGAGCATTACTAATTTTTTAAAGTTTTATCAATTACCGTGGCAGAATATCAATTTTGAAAAATTTTGACAATGTCACTCATGAAGAAGAGTTTGGAGGATCTCTTTGTAATATACCCATTTATAGTTTAGGGTTATTATTGTCATCCATATCAATACAACATCAAATATTTTTAGAAAATCTTCATGTTTTGAATAATTTGGAAATACAGTTTTCAGAATAGTGATGTCCATGAGTCAAGCTATTGAGCATATGGATGTATGAAGTTTGGATTGAGAGACGTAAACCCCATTCCTAAAATGTATTGTAAATGTGGTTTTTGTATGTCTTTAACATCAAAAATCCTTGTAATCACTATTTTTATTTTATAACTTTTAATGAAGGTAAAACTCTTTAAAGAAGTATTGACAATTTAAATTTTATAATCACAATTTCAAAACAGGTATGTAGTCAGTGACAAAGATAGAAAACACATCATTACCAAAAGATTAACATAAATGCCAGCCTATGGCATTTATTGTCAACACTGTTTTGGTGCATTATAATTATGCACAACAGCAGGATTTATTATGTTGTATTAATACATACGCATAACAGACATTGATCAATCTTATTCTCCAGAATTTTCTCTTCTCTTACTCTTACCCTCTTTTCTCCCCCAAACTACTGATTGTTCTTTTTTTATTTTTTGAAGAGAGGACAGTGAGAGAGAGAGAGAGAGAGAGAGAGACAGAGACTGAGGCAAAGAGACAATCAATTCTTATTGAGTTTTACACATGGCTTTAGTTGCTCTGATACGTAGTTGTGTTTGTGAGTGCTGGGGTTTGAACCCATGTGATTGTGCATGTGGGACAAGCACCTTAACCACTGAGCAACCACTCCAGTCCTTGATTATTCTTATTAATTATTTTAATTAGTACATTATAATCGTACACATAAATGGTATTGATTGTGGCATATTCATATATGGATACATCATCATTTGATAGATTTCATTCCCCAATATTTCCCCAGATTATTAACATTTTTAAAAATTCACTAATCATACAATTTGTTACTTTCAGTTATACAAAAGTTCTGGAAGGTTATTCATTTATCCTGCCATAACTTAATTTGTGAATAGCCTCTTTCTTATAGATTTTGGACTGTGAAAGACAGATGTCATTTTCTGTTATTATTTTTTATTTCTCCTCATATTTACTAATGTGTTAATGCATAGTAAGAACTTAATAAATTCAGATAAATTTGAGTCCCCCAAAGAATATGCTACCCAAAAATATACCTAAATTTTTAAGAGATAAAATTAAACTAATAGTGACATAAGATAATTTTAATAATAGTTTTATTGAGATAAAACTCATATACCATAAATTAATCTTTTGATACTTTTAAAATGTACAGTTGTTTTTAGTGTTTTCATAGTTATATAAGTACCACTTTCTAATTTTATATTTTCATCACCTAAAAAAGAATCCTGTACCAATTAGCTCCCATTCCTAACACACTATATTCCCTGAAATCCACATACTTTGTTTATTTAGCAGTTATTTCTCTTTCACACTGAAGAAACAATCTCTGCAAGTCTAAGGTGACACAGCATGTTATATCCTCCTATCTTATCATCCTGCTGGAGAGTTTAGTAGAACTAGGAGAGCAAAGAGTCCTCTGATTACACAGAATGATTACTGACACTTCAGGCACTCATTCTGCATTCTAGCTAGAAATGGAAAGCAACAACAGAGAGATGGACAAGCTTCCAACATCTCACCTCGTCCTCCTCCTCCTCCTCCACATACATGCTTCACTAGAATTAGTCTCATGTCACTGACACTTAGATTAGAATCAGTGTCGTACTCTAAGCGCTCATGTACCTTGCTGAAGACCAGGAATTCTTTTACAGAAAGCAAGGGATGATGGACATTGGGAGATAAGTAACATTTCCTGACAGCCACAGTGTTATACCCATTTGAATTTCTTTAAAGCTCTTAAACTAGAGTCTAGAACATCTAAAGTGCATCCAGAGAAGAGATTATAGATTGTGTGTTAATCACCTTTTCATTGCTGTGACCAAACTACCCAATTGAGAGGAAGAGAAATTTATTTGGGGCTCATGATTTCAGAGATTCAGTCTGTGGTCTGCTAACTCCATTGCTCTGACCTCAAGATGAGGTAGAACATCCAGGAGAGAGGTATGGTAGAGAAAACTATTCGGCTTATAGTAGCCAGAAAGAAAAGAAAGTGGAGCAAGGTGGACAGATAAAATCCCTGCAGGTATGCCTCCAGATACTTACCTCCTCCTGCCAGGTACCACCTTCTTACAGTTATCACCTGGTCAGCCCATTCAAATGAGGATAGACTGATGAGATTATAGGTCTCAGATCTAGTCATTTTACCTCTGAATATTCCTGCCTTAATACAGGAGCTCTGGGGGGACACCTCATATTCAAGCCATAACAAACTGTGATTACAGAAAGACTAGTAGCTTCTGAGAGGAGCAATCAATTAGGGTCACTAAAAATAATATTAGTAGTCAGAATATAAAATCAATGAGAGCAGACCATGTTTATCTTACCTATCACTTCAAACTTAACATCCTAATAGAGTAGGATCTTGTAAATATTTGTTCATAAATATTTGTTAAATGAATTGGTTACTGAACTGATATCACATACCACTTTATAACACAGATTTACATAAACTACTCATCATTGCCTACCACGGCAGCTTTCCCTGGGTTCAAAGTTTGCTTTGTCAGAAATTATCTAAACATTAAAAAATGTTGAGAAGTTTGGATGTTACTGAGCTAAGGTGAAATCTAACACCAAACAGGGTAGTTTCCTTTGAAAGTCTATCCAGTGATTATTTTCTGTTGCACCATTTAGGTATTCATGAGTTATTTGCTGAGAATTTAGAATATGCTAAGTTTCACTGAAGCAATCTACTTTTTTTCCAAATGCATTGCCTGCAATTATAATAAAAACTGTGTTTCTGAGATGATAAGCTTGACGCTCTTGAAAAACCTGAGTTCAAAGTTTTTTTTAAGCATTATTTACATTTTTCCTAAATGGATAGGAAGTAATCTGGTTATTCAAGAAAGTGTTTCTGATAACCTATGCCAAAATTGTTCATATATTACATAAAATTTACATATTTTTTCAAATCTTGTGCAGTCTAAAATTTGACTGAAAACTCCAGAAATTGGCATGTCTGATAAATAATACAGTTTTAATTTAACATTTAATGAGCTAAGTACCGTGAGTTTTTACTACCAAAATTAATCATAACACATTGGAGTTATGAGACTAGAAGATTTTTATTTTATTTACTATTCTTGCAGATTTATTTAAAATTTATTTATTTAAAATTGAGGATGTATTCCTAGCTCTGCTTTATGAATTTGAAATTTTAAGTTTCTTTGAAACCAACTAAAATGGAACTCCATAAGTCTTTTCATCCTTCTTCCTCATTAAAAGAGTCCTTATGTTACGTGTATGGAGTAAGAGAGTTTGAGTTTAAATCTGAAATTGATCACTTAAGAGCTGTGTAGAATACTATGCATTTGTTAACTTTGTCAGTCATTTTCCAATATTAAGTAGATATTCAAAATTGCTATGGGGATTAAATAAGATGAGCTTAAAAATTTACACACTTATCAAACTATGTGTTCAATAAATGTTAATTGTTTTTATCACCTAGAACTGACAAAGGTGATTTTGCACAATTCGATGACCCCTAAACTAGAAAATAATAATGAGTATATATGTTCGTTGTGGCAACATAAGTGTAAGAATTAAATGAGTTAATACATAAAAGTAAACTGGTGCCTACCGTATATGATGCATTTGAAACTTTTCTACTAATATTATCCTATTCTGATATGTGATTTAATTAAGATTCTGAATTTAAGTTTAGGTTGAATTTTGATTCTAAAACATATCAATGGTAAGGCTTTTTGGAGTTCAAGCAACCATTACAACCATTAGCTTTCAGTCTTTATGTGGAAAATAATTTCTAATACATGAGACTTTTGTGAGCTTTAATTGAAGATGCATGAAATGAAATGTATTAAAGTTTAATCACAGTACTAATTATCCTTTGCCAACTAACTGTTATTTTCCTAAATTCGCCAAATTGTCTTTAAAATTATTCAATTAATTATTTAAATGTTTTGGGCTAGAACTGTTATTCAGCAGTTGGAATGCTTGCCTGGCATGCACCAGGACCCAGGTTCAAACCCCAGCACCACATACACAACTAAGTGTCAGAGAAATAAAGGCCAGATGAAAAACTAAAACTAAATAAAGTTGATTCTCTCTTTCTCTTGCTCTCACTCTATCTCTCTCTCTCTCTTTAAAAAAAAGAAAGTATTTATAGTTATGTAAAAGTATACATAATGAGCTGGAGGGAGCAGTGCCTGGCATGCACAAAGACGCAGGTTCGAACCCCTGCACCATGCACACAACAAAGTGTTGGAGCAATGAAAGCTACGTGAAAAACTAAATAATACTTATTCTCTCTTTCTCACTGTCCCCCTCTCTCTAAAAATAAGTATATATACATATAAATAAATAAATGTATCATTAAAGATGATTTCATATTGTTTAGGTTTCTGAGTTATTTTAGCATTCATCTTCTTCCTCTCTCCAACAAAATTTAAACGCTCAGAAAAATTGAACCATGGGGATATACAGTACCCCTTTTTTTTTTGGTCAAATCTTGTCTTTATTATTTTTTAATTAGAGCATTAAAATTATAGCATTTGGGTTCCTTTTGACTAAATTATACATACAAAGAATTTGCTTTTGATTTCTATTCCTTCCCTCCCACTTTTCTCTCTCCATTCCTCTCCTGATCTTCCTTTCACATCTTTATTTGTTGATTTTTTTGGGTATTTTCTACATACACATAAAAGTGAAATTCTCCTAGTATATTTATATATTTAGACAGCATAGTTCAATTAGATTGATTCCATATTTCTTTGTTTCCCTTCCTCCCTCTCATTCTCCTACTTCTTCTACTCCACTGATCTTCCCTATCCTTTATGATTTCTGATCCCCTCCCCTAACTGCTTTCTTTCTCTTATTTTGCTTCAGTCTGTTACCATCCATTAACCAGAAAATGCCTTTGTTTTTTCTTTTTATGACTCAGTAAAACTCCATTGTGTGTGTGTGACGTTTTCTTGACATATTCATCTACTGATGGGCATCTGGGTTGATCCCATAATTTGGCTTCTGTGAATTGTGCTGCTATAAACATTATGGTGGCTATATTGCTATTGTATGCTGATTTTAGTTCTTTTGGATAAACTCCAAGGCTGGGTGTTGTCGTACGTATTTCCATTCCTACTGTTTGGAGGAATCTACACACTGCTTTCAAAGGGGTTGTACTCATTTGCAGTCTTACTAACATTGTGTAAGTGTATCTTTTTTCCCCACATCCTCACTAGAACTTATTTTTATTCATATTTTTGATCATTGCCATTGTGACTAGAGTAAGATGAAATCTTATAGTAGTTTTGATTTGCATTTCTATGATTGCTAGAGATGTTGAACATATTTTGAATATATTTGTTGGCCATTTGCACTTTTTTAGACATTTCTGTTCTTTTGCCCATTTGTTGATTAGATTGTTTATATTTGGCATTGGGTTTTTATATATTCTGGTTAATAATCCTCTATCAGCGGAGGAGTAGGTGACAAAGATTTTTTTCCCACTTCATAGGCTCTTTCTTCACTCTCTTAATCATTTCCTTTGCTATGTAAAAGCTTTTTAATTTGATGGCTTCCTCCTTATTGATTCTTGGTTTTATTTCTTAAGCTTTAGAGGTCTTATTGAAGAAGTCAGTACCTTCACCTATTTGATTGTTGGTCATATTTTTTTTCTGCTCTAATTCCTAAATCTTTGATCCATTTTGATTTGACTTTTGCTCAGGGTGAAAGTTTGGTATCTTATTTTATTTTCTACTTATAGATATCCCTTTCCTACTAGAACTCAGCTGAGAATTCATCTGGTCCTGGACTTTTCTTTGTTGGTAGACTTAATTTCATTACTTGGTATTGATCTGTTTGTTGTTTTATATCTTTCTGATAAAATTTGGACAGATCACATGTTTTTAAAAATTTGTCAGTGTTTTCTAGATTTTGCAGTTTATTGGAGTATAAATTTCCAACAGAGTTTCCAATGATCCTCTGGATTTCAGAAGTATCTGTGGCAATACTTCTTTTTCATCTCTAATTTTGTTGATTTGGGTGTTTTCTTTCTTTGGTTAGTTTGGCTAACAATCTTTTTGAAGAATCAACTCTTTATGCTGATCCTGTGGGTTGTTTTTTTTTTTTTTTGTGTGTGTGTGTGTGATTTCATTAATTTGGGCTCTGAACTTCAGTATTTCATGTCTTCTACTTAAGTGATAATTACTTCGTTGTTTTTTTTTTTCTAAGACCTTGAAGTGAGGCATAAGCTTATTTGGGATTTTTTGTTTATTTAGGCACTCAGTGCAATAACTTTTCCTTTTAGTACTATTTTCTTACTATGCCAGATATTTTGATATATTGTGTATTTGCTTTAGTTTGCTTCTAATAATTTCCTGATTTCATCTCTCATTTCTTCTTTGATTCATTCTTCATTTTAAAGAGTATTGTGTAACCTCCATGTATTTATATGGTTTCTATTATTTTTCTTGCTGCTTATTTCTAGTCTTTTTCCATTATGGTCTGAAAGGAGGCAGTGAAATATATATATATATATATATATATATATATATATATATATATATATATATATATACACACACACACACACACACACACATATATATGTGTGTGTGTGTATTTGTGTTTACTAAGACTGGCATTATAACCTACAATGTGATTGATTTTGGAAAAGTTTCCATGAGTTGCTGAGAAGAAGACAAAAGCTGTTTGGGGGTAAAATAATCTGTAGATGTCTAAATGGTTCCTTTGACTTATAGTATTATTTAGGTTGGATATTTATTTATGGATTTTATGCTTTGATGACCTTTCTATTGGTGATAGTGGTATTTGAAGTCACCCAGCTTCATTTACTAGGATCTCTCTGGAATTTAAAGTCAAGGAATTTTTTTTTTTTTAAGTAATAGGTGCACTGATATTTGGGGCATGATTTTCTATTGGAATATCTTCTTTTTGGGTCATTTCCTTTTCCAGAATGTAATGATCTTCTTTGTTTCCTTCAATAAATTTTGGCTTGAAATCATCTTTTTTCAGATGTAAGAATAGCTATTCTGGCTTGTTTATGGCCTCTATTTATATGGAGATTTTCTCTATCCTTCTTCCTTCAACCTGAGACTATCTTTGCCTGTGAGGTGAGTCTCCTGCAGACAGCATATAGTTGAGTCTTGTTTTTTGATTCATTCTGCTAATCAAGGTCTTTTTAATTGGGGAGTTGAGACTATTTCTATCCAGTGTTATTATGTGTTTGTGGTTTTCTGCCATTTTTATTTTTGTTATGCTTAATTATATATTGATTATCATTTAGATAATTAGTATTCTATTGATCTTTATTTGAAAGTTCTGAGTTTTTTGTTTTTTGTTTTTGTTTTTTTTTTTTTGTTCCTCTGTGTGCAGTTTATCTTCAGAAATTCTTTGTAGAGCTGACTTGGTTGTCATGAATTTGTTCAGTTTGTCTTTGTCATGGAAAGTTTTTTACTCCCCCACTGAATATGAAAGGGAACTCTGAGGGGGGTTTAGCAATCTTGGTTGGCTGTTTTTTCTTTTTTTCTCTAATTTATTTTTCTCTAGTTTTTCCTCTTTTAGCTCATTCCTGACCCTCCTAGTTTTCAATGTCTTGATTCGAGAAGTCAGAAGTGATAATTGTTGGTTTGCCTCTAAATGTGACCTGATGTTTCTCTCTTGAAGCTTTTAAAAATCTTTCCTTATTTTCTATGTTGGGCATTTTGATTATGATGTATCTGGGAGAATTTCTCTTCTGATCAGGACTATTTAGGGTCCTGTATGCCTTCTGTATGTGGAAGTCCATCTCCTTTCTGGTATGGGGAACATTTTCTGTGACTCATTGAAATGTTCTTAATGCCTATACCTTGCTTCTCCATGTTCTCTACTATCCATTGATATTCATTTTTGGTCTCAATGTTTTCACAGAGTTCCTATATATTCTTTTTGTGTTCTATTATTTTTACCCTTTATTGCATTCTGTGTACTCAAATTCATGTATCCTGTCTTTGAGGCCTGAAGTTCTTTAAGTGCTGAAGTTCTGTTTTCTACAGAATCTAATATGTTGGTGATATTTTAGAGTGAATTTTAAATTTGATTCATCGTGTCTTTAATTTCCAGGAATTTTAATTAGTTTCTTTAAATATTTCTAATTTTTTTCTTGAAATGGTCTTTAATCTCTTGTATTTGCTCTCTTAATTCATTCCTTAGATCTTCTTCTGGTTTATTGAACCTTTTTTGTTTGTTTGTTTTATTGTTTTAAAGAGGGAGGGGCTGGTGAGAGAGAGAGAGAGAATCAATTTTTATTTAGTTTTTCAAATGGCCTTCCTTGCTCCAACACTTCATTGTGTACATTATGTTGTGGTTCCAACCCGTGTCTTTGTGCATGCCAGGCAAGCGCTGTAATCACCGAGCCACCACTCTTTTAGTAGTTTTTTTTATAATCTTTCTCTGAAATTTCATACTTTCCCATATCTGTGGGATCCTTTGTTGGGTGACTGTGAATTTTGGAGGAAGATATTTTGCCCATTTCTTCATGTTCTGAATTTGTGCATCAATTAAGATGGATTCACCTTCCTCTTATATATATTTGTTTTTGCATGTGTAGTTCTTTTTATTCTAGAATTTCCGTCTGCTTTTGGTATATAAGTAGATATTGAGGGGTGGGACTTGAAGTTCCCCTCTGGTTTCTCCTCCTTGGGGCCTGGTTTTTGATTTGGGGTTTTTGTCTTCCCAATTATGTAAGATGAAGTAATGTTGAACTCAGGTGGGGTCAGATGTTGCATGGGGTGAAATTTGCTTTTGCTTGGATGAGTTGTGTTTCTTGGCAGCAGGATCTCTATCATCTTGAAGTGTCCAATCACATTCCAACTCTTCATAGACAGAGCAGGGAGCCAGGAGTATCTCTAAGGCCAGTCATAAATGCATAGTTTTAAGATTAATATCCAATATCTTCTTTGACATCTATAACACTAATCAGCACCTATACAGTAATGGTGAGGTGGTCATTTTACATCAGTATCAGCAGTACAAAACTGGACTAGATCCAGCATTCAACATCAGGTGTCCACTGTGTTATCCACAGTGTATTAATAATCATAAGTACATACACAGGGCATTAATTACAGAAACTGAATAATTCTATTATTTAGTGAGATTATAGTTCTTAAGTAAAGAGAAATGAATGTGGGAAGGAGAGAGAAAGTTTGAAGGAGTGGTTCATTGTCAAACAATCAAGAACAAAAATGTAATGACAGAACAAGCCAATATTGGTGCCAGACCATGGTTTCCCCCTTTGGGTTCCCCATGGTTCCATGTTTCACTTTACTTAAGACCTAAGTTAATTGGACTTCTTGTGGAAGTCAGAGGTTCCCCTCAGGTTAGATTCCCCCGTACTACCTCCCTCTGGTCACCTTGATGTCCTTCTTATCCCTTTCCCCCCTTCTTACTCCCCTCCCTACATCCCCCAGGAACCTAAGCACAGTTCCCCATGATCATGTAAGAATTCATACATGTTGAGGTAGTTATTAGGTTAGCTATCTCCCAATATGTTTCTGCTTATATTCTAGCTTCCACAAATGAGAGCAAACATTCGGCCCTTGAGTCTCTGAGTTTGGGATACTTCACTTGGAGTTTAGATTGAACTTTGGAACTCTTTGTTTGGGTGTTTGGGAATTGCCCTTGGAGGGGGGATATGGTCTCTGTAGGATGTTTGGATTTCTAGGGTCTCTTGTAAAATCCATTTTTAGGGCATAGGGACAAATCTTCCATAGGTATTACCCTCATCTTTATGAATATGAAATTCTCGGTATCTGCCCTGGAGTGCAGATGTGCTTATGTGGTTGCTATAGTCCCAGCAAGAGCAGGAGATTTCTCCCTTATGATCCAGAACCTGAATGGTTCAGGCAAACTTTTCTTTGTGCCCATTTCAGTCTCTCTGGTTTAGTTTGCTGCCTTCTGGGAATTTTTGGTCAGCATCATGGTTCCCAACATCTGTCTCCTGCCAGTGGGAGCATGGGGGAGGGGCACGTTTGTAGGCAGTGGGAGGGAGTGCGCTTGCACTTTTCCTGGCTGTAGGAACTGCAGGAATGCGCAGGTAGCTGCTTTCCCTGGTAGTCCAAGCATGCACTTTCCTGGCCTCAGGAATGCAGTGGACAGCTACATTCTCTGGGAATGTGAGGGCCTATTCTCTTGATCATTGGAAATTCAGCAGGCAGCTATGGCTACGTTAGTAGATCAAGCATGTTTTCCCCAGGGGAACACTGCCACAGAGGCTTCCATAGGAGCCTGCCAGCAGTTTTCTGTGCCCAAATGCTTCACCTCGTGTGGAACCTATTTTTGGATTGCTTTCACTGATTTGCTTACTCTATTGACTCTGTGTCATTAAAATCAGTGTTTCTCTCTAAACCATAGAAGTCAATTCTTTATTTTTCTTTCCTTTTTTTGTTTTGTTTTGTTTTTGTTTTGATACCGGGGATTGAACCCAGGGCCACTTAACCACTGAGCCACATCCCCAGCCCTTTTATTTATTTATTATTTATTTATTTATTTTTTATTTTGAGACAAGACCTTGCAAAGTTGCTTAGTACCTCAGTAAATTGCTGAGGCTGGTTTTGAACTTACAATCCTCCTGTCTTAGCCTCCCAAGGGGCTGGGTACTTTTTAATTTTTTTCTTGCACCAGCCATACCATCTCCTCTGTTTTTCTTTGCTGACCCCCCTTTGCTAGCACCACTGGCAGTCACAGTGGTGCTTCTCTACAGTAGTATTTCTTATCTTTGTGCTTCTGACTTCTGTGACTCTGCCCTCCTGACTCTGTAAATTATCATTATTTTTTTACAGTTCAGAATTAAGTTTTGCTGAGTGCCCGTAGTTATAACCTCACTGAGAAGCCTTCTTCCCGCTTTGTAAGTCTGGAGTTGAGTAGCTGCTGGGATGCGTGGCCTTCCTCCAATCTGCCATCTTGCCCGCTCCAGTTCTCCTTTCTAACATCAAGGAAATATCCATCTGACAAGCAAATTTGTGAACTTTTCCAAATGCTGAATCATATGTCCAGTAAATGTGTTCACTAATGGCATTAATTTATCAATAGAAATACTAACTCAGGTGCAACTTTTCAAAATTACTGTAATCCTATAACAGTCATATGATCATATCTTTGAAACATTCCTTCTTTGACAAGCTAGGTTTAGGATGTTATAATTATATATTAGCAATATTTTCTTTTGAGGTTTTCTTACTTGGCTTAGCATAAGTGCTTTGTTAATGGTTGTGCCTCAGAAGAGTACTATTTCAGATGAGAGAGGTATATCTGGTAAATTCATTCAGCTAGGATCTTATGTGAAATAAAATTTCATGAAATGCATTAAGGATAAAACTCTAACCCAGTGCCGATATCACTGACAATGGGCAAGATTATCCGCTAAAAATAGTAGTTTAGGAATGGCATGGTAAAATTGACTCTTTCCTCTTTAAACATATCCCAAAACACAGTATATTTATCAGAGTCAAGCCCCGCAAATCATTGAAAAGGGTAAACTAAACTTGGAGTACTTTATATTTTTGCATTGTGCTGCTTTTTTGCCTAAAATCCCCTTGGAGAAACAACTAGCCAAGTGCCTTCAACATCATTTCTGGAATCCCTAAATTTAAATATGAACAAGGACTTATAATCTGCATCCCCACCATGTAATTCATAACAGTGTCAGTAATACAAATGAGAATGCCCTTTAAATTTATTATTAATATCTACATATTCACTTTCAATTCACATAAGCATTCTAGATGTAACTAGAGGACATAAACTTCTTTATGTGCTTTTTATGTTGAAATTCTACTATTTAGCTAAAAGCATCAATTTAATATTACAAATATGCAACATTATGCCTGCAGGAGTAATCTAGCATCTGATAGTTCTGAAATTAAAAGTAAATTGTTGTTTCTGCATTAAAATGTCAAAAGCTTAAAGTCCCACTTTAAATTTTTAGTAAAGGTAATAACAATTAGCAATTTTAATTTCTGTATCTAAAAAGTTTATCCTGCAATGACAATATTTAATTTCAGTCAAATGTTGATACTAACACTTCATCCTTTTATTATTTCACTGCAACATAAATTACTGCACTTCTTGATAGAAATGAGAGCAGGAAGGAAGGCCCCTGTGGCCTCTTATTTGACTTTTTGAGATATAAGCATTACAAATCACAGCAAGTGGAGGCTTAGGAAAGAGTTCCCTTATAAGTAGATACTGTTCTACATGAACAAAAGAAAGAAAATGAAGATTCAATCTCTGCCCTCAATGAAGAACTTAGCAGGATTTGCAAACTCATTGCTGAAAGTAAGCAAATTTAAGAACTTCGTAATGGGGCTGGAGTGGTGGCTTAGCAGTTAAAGCACTTGCCTGGCATGCTCAAGGACCCATGTTTGAACCCACATACACAACTAAATGTTGGAGAAATGAAGGCTAGATGGAAAAATAAATTGATCCATTCTCCGTCTTTCTCTCTCCCTCTCTCTTTAAAAACAAAAGAAGTTAGTAATGTTCATTGGTTAGTTAGTACCACTGCATTGAAATAAAATCTTTTAAAGGATGTAGCAACTGTTAAATGTCACACATGAAGGTAACTGAGTGACTTAATTCAAAGACAATAATATTAGCCAGTGTCACACAATGTTTTTATTAAATAAATGTCTAAAACAAGTTAGGATGTAAAGCAAACTATGGAGTACTATGTAATCTTTATAATTATGAAAGAATGTTTATAGTCATAGGGAGTTCCATATTATTATATTCAATAATACAGATGAAACAATTATGAAAATAAAATCATAGTACAATAACCACATTTTAGGGTATGCACATGCATGCAATTGCATGTATATATGTACACAGATGTATATATTCTTGACACTGTTATATGAATGCAACAGAGAAGGCTGTCCAAAATATTATATGCAAAATACATTGTGCTTTCAAATGTACCCATCACCCATTGTCCCAGTCCCACAGGAGCAAAGAAGACATTAATATTCTCAGCTTGTTTGTCATCCCTCATTACAGAACCCAAATTAAAGTAATTAATCTCAAATCACAATAATTTGATGTGAGCTGAGTAACTGATAATGCTATTGCAGACCAATATTAGTCAAAACTGTTTGTCAAGTTAAATGTAATTAATTACTCATATAATAAATTTCTCATAACATTGAATCACTAACATTTTTGGTGCTTGAATTATAGTGAAATGCCAGAACTAATAATGTTTTTTGGTTCTACTCTTCTAGGTCTCAGGGTGGCGAACTTTTTCTTTGAATTCCTAACCTGTGAGTTTATGGTAAGATTATAATTAATATACTTAATTTTAGTATTATTTTCTTTCCATTATCCCTATTTCATAGTGTTCAGTTTTTAAAAGGAATTTGAAATAGTTCAGTTGGTATTTTACCATAAACATTGGCGAAACTATTCAATGATTTCTATGATAATATTTATGCTCTTGTTTAAATTATAATAATTATTTGATATAGTTTTTTATAGGACTTAAATGAATTTGAAAGCTTGATATAGAAAGATAAAGTTTTTTTAATCACTGAAAAAAGTTCCCTGGGCATGAGTGACAATTTATACATTAAGTTTTCATTGAGTTCTACTTGATGCCAGTGAATAGAGGCAATGAGTTATTTAAAGTAAACTTGTTTTATCGTCTGTCAAGATTTATCAGAATTGGGTTCCTCTGAAGCCTTAATGTTTGAGCTTTAGGGAGTTGAAAGTAAAGTATGCAACTATGGAAGTAAAATAAGAAATAGCAAGTCATTTCTAAACCAATTTTAAGTCATTATTCTATTCATTTGTTAATTATTGAATTCACTCAATAACATTTGGTAAAAATGTGAATCTGTATTATATTAATAATTGATTACTACAGAGTACATGTGAACATAAGCTTATTTATGTTGTGAAATTAATGGAGTTATTTTTTAGCAAAACAAATTTCAGAGTTTATCTGTTCCTTAATAGTAAACCTGATGAAGGCTTATCTTGTTACCAATATGTAAAATCCAGATGATGTGGGCATCTGTGTCATCTGTTTGGTATTTTGGGGAATGTTGTGTCGCTCCCCGCAACGTTCCAGAGCGGGGAGCGGGTGGAACGACCCAGGGTACCTGGGCCGTTCCCTGAGGGCGGACAGGACACTGGGAACCGGGGGCCGACAGGACAGGGCTGGGGACCAGGGGAGAGGAGTCGCTCCCCGCAGCATTCCAGAGCGAGGAGTGGGCAGAACGACCCAAACCTGGGCCATTCCCGAGGGCGAGGGGGGAAAGGGCTGGGAACTGGGGGAAAGGTGTCGCTCCCCGAAGCGTTCCGGAGCGAGGAGCGGGCGGAGCGACCAAACGGACCTGGGCCGCTCCCCGAGGGGCCTAGTGAGCAAGGGTCCGGGAGCCAGGAACGAGGGGGCGAACGCTGGAGGCCGGAACACCGGACCTGCATCTTCTACCGCTGCTGATCTCTCTGACGTCTCTGCTGATATCTCCGGTTCTATGCTTCTTCTCTGACTGCTGCTTCTTCTCTGACTTCTTCTGTGCTTTCCTTCCTTCAGGACAGGGCTGCTTGCTTGCTTGACCTGACTAGTCTCTACTCTATTTATCCATTACAACAACCAATAGGGTTACAGTGCAAACACATTCAACCAATTGTAACAAATGAGTGGCCAAATAGCTTAGTCACGTGGTCAGGCAATTTGCTAATTACAAGCCAGCTGGACCCCTTAGAGTTGTTTACCACCAATTCTTTTACAAGCCAGCTGGGCCTCGTGTTGGGGAATCCCAACAGTTGTGTCCTTGGAAAAACAAAGGCAATGGACTAAAACTTTTCCTTTGGGCACCTGGATTTATTGAAATATATCTTGAAGATGTTTTACATCTTTGTAGCCAACAGTCACCTTCAGGAAGTCTAAAGTATAGTTTTCAGTTACATTTTTCTGAAACATTCAACATAGGATTATTAAAAATGAGTCACGTGTGGAAGCAAGGTGTTCTTTCTTAGCCCTACCTGGAAGATTTTGCTGATAACTGAGGAAATTTTAATGAATTATTTGGGCGTGCACAGAGTAATCATTTTATCCTGAACAAGTACATTTAGTTGTAAATTCTATTTTACAAATATACCTAAATGAGCTTTCTTTTTATGCATTATTTCTATTTACAGAATGGAACTCTTAAAAAAAACTGCTATCATCTTTAATGTGTTAAATTTTCTCATATAAACATACTATGTATACAGATAATTACTAGTATCTTAAATCTACAGTCTCAGTAAAATGTCAGAAAATGAACATATTTGAATCTCCAGCACTCACATAAACTTAAAAAATTAAAAGATAGAAAATTAAAACAAAGGGCCCCTATTTTGCCCTTTACTGGTCTTACTATACCCCAGAGCATAAGCAATCCTTTAACTTCTATAGATAGAATTTCCTCTCCATTTTTACCTTCTATAAGTGAATCATACAGTACGTATTCGTTCCTTTTGTTCAACATTATGTTTTAAGATTTTGTGTGCCGTGGTAAATCACTCGTTTTCACTGCTGTGTAATATTCACCTGTGAGAATATACCAAATTATTGAATCTCTCTACTGTTAAGCATGTGAGAAGCTTTTAGACTTTGGATCTTAGGAATAATGGTGACATGGATAATCAGGTATGCGTTTGTCTGAGTGTATATGAAATGCATATATTCTGCTTTACCAGACACTAACAGTTGACCAAAGTAGGTATCAATTTTTGAAAGCAGGATATGAGAGTTCAGTTCTTCTGTATAGTCACTAACATTTGGAGTGTTTCCACCCTTGTAATTTTAGCTATTTGATATGTGTATAGTGATATTTTAATTTTAATATCCAAAGACTAACATTAAAACTTGTTTTTAGTCTTATTTGTCATGTAGATATTTTATTTTTTACAGAATCCTAAGTTTTTTTTCCTTTCTTTATTATACTGTATTGGATTATAAGAAATAAACACACATACATACTCACAAAGGAAGTACAATGTTAATAAAGTGTATACAATAATATTTTGTAGTGAACTCTTTAGGCTGCATTTATCAGAACTGGTGTTTATTGACTTTATTAAATGTAATATTTTTAAAGTAATAAATTTAACTATTTTAAAACCTAAAGGTTAGGTTAATATTCTGAATTTTTTCACCATCCCATAGAATATTTTAATTGAAATTTTTGGTATGCTTGATAACATATAATGCAAATAAATTATCGTAATCTGCTTAAGATTAAAGTTAAATCTTTTTGTTATAATGTGAATTTTTATTTTAAAATTGTGTCCACATACCTAATTTTGGTATGTAAACTTATAATGGACCATGCATATGTACATATATTAACGTAAGGTGCTGAAAATTACTTAAGAGCTACATTAAATTAATAAATTCATATCAGTATCTTCATATTTACCTAGTTTATCATAAAAATATTAAAATATACTCAGTAATTACTCTGTTTATTAAATATGCATATACATATTATCTGTGGAAAACACAATAGTGCTTCGCATATCTGTTTTATGCCTGATAGGAAGGATGGTAAGAAAATCAGTATTATTTCCTTATTAAAATTCTGAGTCAATTATGCAAATGTTTACCACATAATGTGTTGTTCTATTATGCATGATTTTTTGAATTGCCTATGTTTTTTTCTTGAAGTAATAATAATCTTGATTTAAATACATTCATTTTTATTCATAATTAAAAATTTGGGAAAATATAATGAAGCATAATGGAATTAAATGACTATTTTAAATGAAAGCAATCATTTCAATATGCACATATCACATTTACACTGTATCTTTTTCATTCCTGGATTCTTAATCGAAGCCATATCATGATTTAAGAGTAATCCATAACTAAAAATGAGGAAGTGCAGCACCGATCTGGATAACATGTTGTTCTGAATAATTATTTATTACATATCAAATCTTCATGATAGCAGAAAGGTCTGATAAGGAAATTTGGGGGTTTATAGATTAAAATCCTTGATACTAAAGAGATATGTATTTCATTACATTCCACAGGTTTGGATATTTTAAGAGCATGTGTCTGTTTTTTTTCTTTAAAGAGTTTCTTTCCATTTTAGGTAGCTGAAGATGATGAAATATAGAGTCCGCTAATTAAAAGTTAATTAGGTGGTTTTCACTTTAGCTAAGCTACTAGTCTCTGCAACCTAATGAAAGCCAGGAGAACAGAAGAGAAATACACAAAACTTTCTTGAAGTTTGGCTCTAGGACTTTAAGTAGCAATAATTATTCTGATCCTCCACAATCCATTTGAAACAGATAAATGAAAATTTGTGAAGTAGGTTACAAAACTAAGCATTTCAGGATATATTTCATGTGTCTCTGAAGGTAAATGATAGTGGAGAAAAATCCAGTTCAAAGGCATAGACTAAGTATATAGGTACTGGATACCAGTTAAATATATTTCACCTCATTTTCACAGTAATAAGAATATTGGGACAAAAAATTTCAAAGATATGCTAGTAACATTCTATCTGAAGGAAAATAGTAGAAATTCATAATTTGAACTCAAAACTAAAAGATTAATTTACATGATAAAGTATAGTCTGAAAAGCATGGGCAGCCTTTGAAAGGCCAAAAAAAAAAAAAAAAAGAAAGAAAAAGAGAGAAAAACAGTGAAATACAAAATAATATTTAAAAAAAACAACCAAGTTTTGAATACAAAAATTTCCTCTGGTTTTTAAAAATTCCTATTCAATAATGTATTAATTAAAATGATCTTGTTGATCTGTTAAAATGCAGTGTGTTTTTTTTCCCCCTTAAAAGTAGAAATATCTTCCAGTGCTTGCCACAATATGTGGGGATAGGAGGTGATTTCTACATTTTGTTAACTGGAAAATTGCTTATAAACTAGAGAGAAGTTGTTTTAATTTTGCTAAGTGAAATACTTATATTCTCAGACAATGCAATGCCTTTCCAATGCTGCATCCCCAGTGACAAATGTTTTGTATAAAGCACTTACTATGTGTTGAGAAGATGTCGAATTTAAATTACAATGGCAGAATAGATAAGGTTTTTCTTTATTGATTCCATAGTCTAATGGGAAGAAATTTAAATGTTTAAGCAAATGCATGCATAAAATAGATTTTGATTTTGATAAAAGTTATGAGGTAGAGCACTCTCAAATATAGAATAATTTGAACAGGACAGTACTTAAGAAAAGCCCTTTCTGAGGAGTTGATATTTAGCTCCATACTTGGAAAAGGTAGAGTTCACCGCATGAAGGAATGAGGAGGGATGATTCATAAAGAAAGCTTCTACGCTCTGAGAATTAAAGGGTAGCTTGTATTTTCAAAGAACTGAAAGAATGCCAGAATAGCTTAGGAATTTATGTTTACATTTGTAGTTCTTTAGATAAATTTAAAGTCGAACTAAAATTTTTATCTGGACAGCCAGCTATTACCAGGCTCAGTTGGCTTTGTACCTCTACTCTAAAAGTCTTTCCACTATTTTGATACATAGACAGATTTGCCCTGTTGGCTGCTTATGAGTAGCACGGATGGTTTCGGGGTACTTAATTTCTTTTTGCAAAGTGGTTTCTGGTTAATTCATTATGCAAAAGGTAAGAAGTTAAATCTCTGCTTTTTGTACGTATAATTTGGTCTTTCATCTTTCCCTTACGGTACTTTCTCTATCGCTCCACTCCATAGTGTGATTTATATCTCCTCTACTTTCATGGGGTAAACATTTTAGTTTATTGAGTTTGGGTAGTTTAATTGTTTATGCGCTAGAATTGGTTCGGAATGTTCAGTTGAACTAAAGTCTTCCGGGTGTAGGCAGGTGCTTTAAGTTAAGCTGTTCTGATTAGTCCAAGCACACCTTCCAGCATGCTTAGCTTGTGATGACTTGTCGCTTCTCATCTAGTCAAGTATTTATTGGTTAAGATGTTAGATTTGAAGAGGTGACTGGAGGTGTGTGCACACTTTATGGCCCAATTCAGTTAAGCTCTCTATTCTTAACTTACTAGTAAATCTGCCTTGAGTTCTTAATTTCATAAAAACTATCATGACGTTTTCTAGTGGTAGAAAATGTAGCCCATTTCTTTCCTCCTTATAGGCTACACCTTGACCTAGTGTTTTTATGCAGTATAATTACGCTTACTATTATTCCTTATTAGTGTTTGCTGAAGATGGCAGTATGTAGGCTGATTTAGCCAAAGGTGGTATGGTGTAACAGGGTTTATCGATTATAGAACAGGCTCCTCTAGGGGGATAAAAAGCACCACCAAGTCCTTTGAGTCTTAAGCTATTGCTAGTAGCACTCTGGTGAAGAGGGGCTAGGAATGAAGTGGGCTTTGATGGTGTCAAGACATGGTATCCCAAAATGTGGTAGTTTGGCACATTGATACTTGAGCTGAGGAATTTGAGAAGAATTTGAGAAGCAGTATATGAACTTCACCTGACACAGGTCACAAACCCCTCATGAGGGAGATTTCATTATCTTTGTCTCTGAATCTGAAGGGCACAGGACTGAACAGAGGAGCTATGCTAAATGTGTCCAAGTTTCCTATACCCACTTTAGACCCTGTCCTTTCACATCTCTCTACGCTTCATCTGACATAAAAACACTCAGGTTAAACCATTTATTTAGGCTTTCGTTTCTCTAGCATTGCTTCCACATCATGTAAAACATATTAAATAACTTTATACGGTTTTCTTTTATTGATCTGTCCTTTCTTACAAGGGAACAAGCCAAGAACTCAGTAAAGTAGAAGGAAAAGCTATTTCTGTTTTCTTTCCCCTCTGTATCTTGTAGACCATAATAACGATACTGGATTTTATTGTAAACATGAAGGGAAGTCATTGAATGATTTTAAGCAGCAGTGTGCAATGTTATTTTATTTATATTTTAAGGTAAGTGCTCAGTGGAGAGTGATTTAGTGGAGAGTCAGACTAAAAGTTGGAAGATCTTTGCGAAGAGGCAATTGGAAACTTCAAAGGGACAGATATGTTGTCCTGGTCCAGAATGCAGTCACTGAGGTGGATTTTTAATCTATTTTAGAAGCAGAGCCAAAATGACTTAATAATTCATTGGATATAGAGGGTGAGAGAAAAGGGACATCAAGCTTGTCTTTTAGGCTTGAACATGACATTGCAGAGCAGGACCCTCGTAATATGAGGTTGGAAAGCAGACTCTAGTAAGAGAGCAATTCCATCTGGGATTTAAAAAAAATAAAAATGATCTGCCTTGCCTCTTTCTGGTCAGGATATGATTTATAATTCTTCTGATGAACACTAGATTAGGATTTAGAAATAAGAATTTGTCTTTATACCAAATGACCTGTCTAAGCACTCTGCTGGAGATAATGTTTGAAGAAGTATGTGTGAACTGAAGTCATAAAGATGTGTGGCATTTAGTGGGACCTCAGCATGTTGTGGGAAAGACTGGCATGAGATATGTTTAATACAATAAATTTCAGCCATCCTGGGGATTTTGGAATGTATCTTTAGTGATTTCTGAGCAGCCTCAGAAAGAAAAGGAGCAGCATGTTTGTGAAAGTAGGAAAATATTATTCAACAAGAGCTAAGAATTTCAAGCTCTAACACGGCCTTCCATTGCCAAATATAAGCTAAAGATGAAAGTGAAAATTCACTGTATAAGTGGAAATTCAAAGAATTCCATAAACTTCTATTGTTGCAATAATTTTCTCAGGAAAATCACACCTCTCAGTTTGGGGAGATCTGACAGAGGAAAAATGAAAACAGCATTTTCCCTCATTTTATCAATTTCCCAAGAGGTTTCAGTAAAATAACATCTACCTTCTTTCACAAAATCAAAAGCATGGGAAAGCAAATCCCGCCGTTGCTTAGATGTGATTGTCGATGGGCCTGGGACAACTGATTGCTCTGCAGTCTGATTTGCAGTAAGCATTTCTTGCTCTCTTCTTTTACTTATTTAATACCATGGATAGGACATTGTTCACATTCCTCTGCAATATTATATCACATTCTGACCATTTCTCAAAACAATTCACCTGAAATGACCTTAGAAATTTTTCCTGTGCAATTTAAACCATCCCATTCCTACATAAAATAAAGTATTTTGTGATTATACAATAGAATAAAGATCATTACTTCCTTCTGAAAGAGGCAATCATAGGAACATCACCTCTGGCAGATTTTATTTTAATTTAGCATATCCCTAAAAATAATCTCTAGATCAACATATGGTATTTAGCTATGATTTATTGATAACAGAAAAACTTGACTATTAATTAAGTGGCTTCTCATTTAAGAAATTCCTCTATATTCACGATAACTATAATATATGTCAGTTACAGAAGAATTATAGTATGATAAAATCAAGAGATAAAAACAATATATTTAAGCTTTTACCTATGACTCACATAAAGATTAAATATTTAGTCTCACATTCAAATAAGGAAGGTAAGTATACATATTTGAAATCTATTGTTAACATTTTATGATCACATATTCTATTTTGATATGAAATTATTTCAAATATGTAAATCTATTATCCTTAATGTAAAACACTCTGGAATATGTATTTATTTCAATTACTGCCTTTTATTCCAATCCAGTGAATTGCCAGAAGAGATGTTGTCATTATGAATCCCTCTTTATCTTTATCTAAATTTGTGAGTGAAAGTCTTTTCATTTATTTTGCTATTCAAAGAGGTAATGCGTATTTTATATTCTAAGGGGTGAAAATATTTTATTGAAAAAAATACAGTTTTAAGTTAAATTGAGAAGTTTCCTATAAGCTTAAGGTAAGCTCATGCATATATTAGCCCACATGCAAGTTACTATAAGATGATATCATGGCACCAGGAAGAACATGGCATAGAAATTCTGCTGGATCCCTAGCACTGTTGCTAGGTGCACCAGGTGCTACTTTAGAAGGAACTGAACAGTGTGATTGGTGGGGAAAGGCTAGGGAAGATGAGAATAATTTGTTATTATACCCAAATAAGTGGCATCTTTGAATGAATTCAATAATTATTTTTCTGAATATTTATATGGAGTAAGGAAGTAGGGAGTATATGTTTATGTTTATGAAAGAGAAAGACACAAATTGCAGATACTCTATATTTCAAAAAAGCATACTTGGAATCCACCTTCCCACTATCTACCTCCACTTTAACAATACCAGTTAAAAGTATGTGTGAAACATTGGAAAACTGTAAGATCTCTGGACATGTAGAATTTGAATCAGTGGTAGTTTCCTTTCTTAAGTGTAGATTTTTTAAAATAAGCTTGCCATTCCAGGTATAACATCTATTAAATGAACTAACCTGAAATAGACCATATGCCTGAAAATATTATATGAAAATATTAGTGAAGAATAGTTTCTCATTTTAATAAGTCTCTGAAACAAAGCTTTAAAGTGTATGTCTCTCTTATTATAAGTGACCATGTTTATAATCAGTAGATACCTACATTAAAATACACATCTTTTTTGAGATTTGTTTGAATTTCATACATATAAGAAATTTTAACATGTCCCTTATTAATAAAATTATTTTTCTGTGTTCACAGAATCTATATGTCTACCAGGATATAAATGTGTTTTTAGAAATGCCATTATATGGTATCAGTTTGTAGTGAGTCTCTTTGAAGTAAGACAGTGACATGTTCATTATTGTAAACATTGATTTTTTTATTTCACAAACGTATTTTTCCAGAAATAATTATAGTACATTTAATCTAATCATTGAAAAGTCTTCAAATTATTCATAAATTTTAATTTCATTTGTGAACTTTCATAGCTCCTTAGAAGCATCATTAAGTGAAGAACTCAGTTGTTCTTTAATGAAAATTTCAAGTATGATGAGTAATATGTTATGTGAAAGGCTTACCATGCAAAATTATGTTGTATACTATTGCTAGAGCATTTGCTCATGCATGGAATGGAGAAATAACTACAAAATTTCAAGGTCAAACCCTTGTATTAGGAAAATATTAAAAATAAATTAAGGATATAATCCTATTTATTTGGGAGAAACTTTACTTTATTCTTGAGAAACCTAAAAAAAGGGACATACTACTTAAACTTCCTATCAAGTGTCTAAAGTAAAGCAAAAATACTCTGACTTTGCTAATGATACATAACCAAAGCACTGACTTGTTCAGTGTTTTATTTTAAATGTTTGGAAATAATTGTGATTATGAGTCCATGCATAAGGAATTCAAAGACAATGTACCTATTTTAAAGGACATACCAAGAAAGAATTTCACCAGGGACCACTGGTGAGAATAGTAATTCCCTAAAGTCTCCAGGACGCATGGCACAGTGCAGACAGTGAGCCACCCGCTGAGTAAGAGCTCACACTGGAGCACTCTGCATAGGAATGGGGAAGACAGGAATCACAAAACTGTGTCAACCTTACCATGATTCTCTTTTAATCCTCACAGTACCCTTGTGAGGAGGGACTGTGACTCCCATTAAAACCAAAACTTACAGAAGAAACTTGATCAGGGCTGCAAACCAGGGAGAAGTGTAACAGAGAGGACAGATCTTATGAAAGTAGCATGGATCAAGTATTATGGGAGAGGCTAATGAGAAATGCCTATGGCATCTGTGAAGTCATAGGTGTAAAATTTGAGCTAGATCTTAGGAAGTATATGAAGTTTCATAGGTAGCAAAGAGAAGAGATTAAGGGCTGGAGCGGTGGCTCGGCGGTTGTAGCGCTTGCCTGGCATGCTCAAGTACACAGGTTCAAACCCCAGCAACCATGTACACAACTAAGTATGGGAGCAGTGAAAGCCATTTGAAAAACTCAATAAAAATTGATATTCTCTCTCTCTCTCTCTCTCTCTCTCTCTCTCGCTCTGTTCTTCTCTCTTAAAAAAAAAAAAAGAGAAGAGATTATCTGGAAACAAAAATCTCTGGCCTTAGTTTTGCCATTTATACGTGATGGTGGGACAACACATTTTCTAAGACCTTTCTTTAGTTCTGAAATTTATGATTTATATTTTTGCTTAAAAATAAAGAGCTTTTTGATTGAATGCTGAAGTATCTCAACCTTTTAGTAATATACCACCATAAGGGACAAAAAAAACTTTATACTGTGCATTTACAAAAATCACATGTTTTACCCCCAGAGAGTGTTAGCTATGAGTATAATTAATCCTCCTTTAAAAGATAGTGGGAGGGGTTGGAGCAGTGGCTTGGTGGTTACTGTGCTTGCCTGGCATGAGCAAATACACAGGTTTTGAATCCAGCACCACATACACTAAGTGTTGTATCAACGGAGGCCACATGAAAAACTAAATAAAAATTGATTTTGTCCATCTCTCTCACTATCCTTCTGTCTTAAAAAAAAAAAAAAAAGGTAGTGGGAAGTGTTGGAGTCATGGCTCAGCAATAGAGCACTTGCCTGGCAAGAGCAAGGACCTGGGTTCAAGTCCCAGTACTACCACCTATACAACTAAGTGAGAAGTAGCATCAACAGAGAGAAAATAAATAAAATTGATTCTGTCTTTCTCTCTCACACACACATTCTCTTTCTCTCTTAAAAAAAAGATACTGGGAAAAGAACTTTGATTATAATTTATAGTAGAATTGTTAAAAGAGATCCAACACAAGGAATTAACCAAAAAATATTATCTTCTTGATCTACAAGACAGCCTAGCCAATTTGTGATGGAGGATGATAGCTCAGGATTCTATAAATCCAATTTTTTTTTTTAAGTTTAGGGCTCTTTCTTTACTTTTTTTGAAATGTTTCCTAATTTCTTGGAAAATGTTCAGGTTTTAGAGGGATTTCCACAATCAATAAGAGCCTGGGTGGGCTGGAGCTCATCATCGGTTATGACGCTCGCCTGGTATGCACGAGGACACAGGTTCAAACCTCAGCACTGCACACACAACTAAGTGTCAGAGCAACAAAAGCCACGTGAAAAACTAAATAAAATTGATTCTCTCTCTTTCTCTCATTCTCATTGTCCCTCTCTTTCTCTCTCTCTCTCTTTTTTTTTTTTTTTTTTTTTTAAAGAAGAGCCTGGGTGGTTATGGTTACTGGAATTTCTTGGACAATGCTGGCATTTGATAACTACTTGGGTTCCCAGAGACAGCCAATGGAACTGAGAGGGTGGCAAAGAAATAAAACTGGAAGATTGCTATCATTGTACATTCCCAAAGAGTGGGTATTCTGATTATAAGACACTGAGAGAACAGAAAGCAGAAATTTGTCAGGAAGTCTTCCTAAAAGTTGATAATATAATTACCATTTATCAGCTAAGGAAAAATATATGTTCTCATTTTAGGCAGTATTTTGAGAGAATGGAACAAACAAAAAAGCATGGTGAATCAGAGCTCTAAGACCTAGGATACTGGAATGATCAATGTGTACTTGATGATCTGATTTATGAAGGCTTATAGACGTACTTGAATTATCAAAATAATTTAAATCACATCAAGGAAATTTTAAAATGTGCATGAGTAAATCTATCTCTGTGTTGAGGCCTACTGTTGGAATCAAAGGGACAGGTGAGGGGCTGGAGTGGTGGCTCAGCAGTTCCAGCACATGCCTGGCATGCATGAGGACCTGGCTTCAAACCCCAGCACCACATACAGAAACAAAGGCCAGATGGATAAATAAAGTTGATTCTCTCTCCATACCTCCTTTTTGGAAAAGAAAGAAAAGGTGGCAGGGGGACATGTGAAAGTGCCACCCTGATATATAGTAGAGAAGTTATGCTTTTGCAAGGAATAGCTTTGAGTGAGGTATCTGAAATCAATAATTCCCAGGATAGAAAGAAGAGCCAGCAAAGCTCAGAAACCGGAGGAGAAATTAAAAAGCACAAATTCAAAGAAGCAAAGGGCAAAGGAGACTTCTCAGGCTCGAGCGCCTTCAATTGTATCCCAGGTTGGCAGTTGAGCTGTTTACTCCGCGGGTAGCTTTGCTGAGGCAGCCCTACCCGTTGCCTGGTGTTCGTCATTTCTCAAGGAGAGGACTGCGGCAGTTCCTAAATGATTATTCATGCTTCAGTATGCGTAAGGCCCTTACCTAGCACAATGCTTGACACATATTAAAGGCCACATATGTTAAAAGCAATAGCACTAATAGTCATGGTAATCAGAATAGTACCTCAAACATAATAATGAAAATAATAATGGAATAATATCAGAAAAGACCATTGGATTTGGCCAGCAGAAAACCACTGAAACCTTCACAATTTCTTTGCCTTATTGAGTTTTATTTATTCATTTATTTATTTTTAAAGTGAGAGGGACAGTGAGAAAGAGAGAGAATCAATTTTACTTAGTTTTTCATGTGGCTTTCATTGCTCGGACACTTGGTTGTGTCCTTGGTGCTGGGGTTTGAACCCACGACCTCACGCAGGGCAGGCAAGTGCCATAACCACAGAGCCACTGCTCCATCCACTGAGTATTCTGAAAACCTGATATATTGACTGTGTGAATCTATGTGACCATGTCTTCATGTGTTATAAAAATCAACAATGGTATTTTGTCTCTGAGACAATGAAAGTAATGTATGTAATCCCTTTAATTATTAAAGAAAATCTTGTGTACATGTTGTATCAAATGGAGGGTAACAGGAACAGCGTAAAACATCTGCATTCATTTTAAGACCATTGTGTGCTCTTATTTGTATATTTCCTGACCGATAACAGTCTTCTGATTTTGACTTGAAACAGTTCAGTTATACCAGAAAAGAAACACGAAAACACTTTTTAGCTATGTAAAATATTCTTTATTCTAAAAGGAACTTGATATAAAAGAGTTCAGTGGACAAAATAATCTAAAAATAAAGCAGGGACGTAGTATGAAAGGTAAGCAGCGATTGCCTGCCCCGTTTCGGAAGGACATAGGTTTAGTCATTCTAGCCTGACGGACAGCATTTCCAAGCAAAAGTCACATTGTTCATAATGACCAGTACATTTTGGCAGACACAACAACAGAGTAATGAGTGTCAAACCTGCTTTTCTGTCTTGCTTCTGACCTTCGTCTTTAATTCGGGAATGATCTATTATTTAATATAATAGTTGTTGCTGGCTAAAACTGCACTGGAAAAAATAATAACTCTTCTTAAGAATTGTGTTTTTATCTAATAATCAAAATCAAAATCAACCTGCTTTCTGAGAATGGGAAACTGGAAAATTAAAGGTAATAATGTTTCATCCAGTTGACTTCAGTGAATTTAACTGAAACAAAAGTGATTTTTCAAAACTGCTCAGTAAAGTATTTTTCCACTCATTCATCCAAAATTCTGTGCACTTCCTAGAGAGAATAATTATTTAACTGAAGACCAAGCCAAGATTCTATTATAACATTGTTAAGAGAGAATAATTATTTAACTTAAGATCAAGCCAAGATTCTAGCATAGTAATTTTAAAGTTAACTTTATGAAATGAGACACAATATTACGGATGTGATTTCATTCTCCTTATTTGAACTTGTGTTTGACTTGAGTCACTTTTACATCAAATATGTGCCATAGTAATTCTCCTATAGAGAATAATTTTATTTTTCACTTATAAAAGCATAACTAAGAAATTTTTAGGCAGTTCTTTCACAATTTCAAAAATTACAAAAATATTTTCTTCACTGTGTTGTTGCTTTGTCATTTTGAATGCTCTCGCTTTCAAAATACAGTAACGAATTTGTCATCTTAACCACAGATTCCTTTATAATTTTGATTCTACATAACAATACTATTTTTTCTCCTAAAATTAGTATTTAAGAGAAAAGCTGGAAAATTAAAACATATCTGAGCACTTAGAGACAAGGAATTAAAAAAAAAAATAAGGGTAAAAAATCAGTTAACCATAGAGTCCCAGCATGGATAGTGTAAAGTGCACTACTGCCTCATTCCTGTCCAGGCTAAGTTGCTACGTGAAATTGGTTCCATTTCTCACTTTGAGCCTTCCTTTTGTCCAACTTAGTAGGTAGACTGCCAGTTATGATTAAGATTTTCTTGGAGTAGAGGCACTAGAATGCAGGACTGTTAAAAACATTGTGTAAGCATATGGTTTAGAGAAGTCTGTAAATGTATGCAGAATGCCTCCCCCAGAGGAGGCTGGATAAACATCTTGCTGGACCCCTGCATCCAGAGTGTCTGATTCCCCAATCTAGAAGGAGGCACAGGAACTGATACTTTAATCTAGCATCCCAAGATGATTCTGAGAACACTGGTAGAAAGCCCTCTGGAACATTGCTTTTTAAAGGAATGAACAGCAGAGCATATTTTTATATAAAAGGAAAAGTGGTAGAAAATGAGTGGGAGAAGTGATGTGAAGAAGGGGCAGTAATAAAAGAAAATGTAACAAATTCTAGTATTGGAAATACTTAGCTGAAGGGAATCAGTATTTAGGCTTCACAAACTGTCCATGAGAATTGTCATTGCCTGCGCAGAGAATAAAACTCTAAGAATCAAAGACAATGATATTTCCATGCATTACCAACATGTCAGAGCCCATGATAGGTTCACTGTACCAAGACTGGTTGACAGATGAGCGAGACAGAAAAAATAAAGGAATCATTTTAGCAACAACTCAGAGGAAGCCCAAAAGGTTTTTGTTTTATTTACCTACCTGATAGCAAGGAATCAGTAATAGATTAAGGACTAAAAGAAAAATAAATATACCCTCCAACTACCCTCCATAACTCAACTGCATGTATGTATGAACACACACACACACACACACACACACACAGAGAGAAAACAAATCTTGTTTGCCACCTGGAAACCAATGGCTGTTTGCAATTTTCATTATGTTATTATTGCTTCCAAAGGCTTTTCCTAATCCAAATTTATATACTTTTTTTTGACATTTTGTGAGGATATATTACCATAAATCCACTTAAGGAACGTGCTCATATTGATCTTTGGAACAGTTAACAGATACTCTTGGAGTTAATATGGGATATTGTTCCAATAAAACCACCATTAAGTTGAAAATATCACAAGTTGAAAATGCATTTATTATACCACATCTACCCCTCATCACAGCCTCCTAGCACAGTGCTGTACACTTTCCAGAATTGGTTGTTCACCTTGTGATCGCATGGCTGACTGGAAGCTTCCACTTGCTGGTCTGCCAGAATCAAGAGAATATAGCACAATATGTATACTATTAGTCAGGGAAAAGATGAAAGTCAGAATTCCAGGTCTTCTTTCAGCTGAATGTGTGTTGCTTTGTACCATCATGAAGTCAAAAGTTCATGTGTCAAACCATTGTGAGTTGGGGACCATCTACATAGCAAAGCCACTCTTACTCTGGCTAAACTTTTCCTTTACATTTACCTGAAATGCAGTTTAAATTATTTATCCTTGAACTAGGAAACTAGAAATTTTCATTTCTAATATCTGATTTGAGAAGTAGGGAAACTGAGGCTCAGAGTGATTGAATTTCTTTTCTTCTTCTGAACTTCTAAAAACTCTTCTTAGGATGATATTGATGTTCTAAGCATTTTTAACATAATGATTCCCTAGGGAATGAGCACAAAATACAAACTTATGTGCCTGCATGCATGAACGCATGCATGCACATACACGCACATGTCCATCTCTAAAATTCATGATAAATTTTTATCTTGAATAACACTCTTACGTTCTGAATTTCTTTGTTCCTCTCTCTCTCTTCTCATGTACTTTTGCCTGCTAGTAGGCACTAGAGTTTTATCACTTAGTAACTGTTCTTTTAAAGGAAAGGGATTATGATGTGATATATTTCAAAAGCATTTAGATATTAACTGTCAATTTAAAAAATAACTTCTGAATTTAATTTGAGACATTACTCATAGAATAAGGAAAAGTGAATCTGATATTATGGCCAGGGATTAAATAATCAGTATACTTTTTTTTTTTTAAGAGAGAGGGACAGTGTGAGAGAGAAAGAGAATCAATATTATTTCATTTTTCATGTGACTTTCATAGTTCTGAAACTTTGTTGTGTCCTTGGTGCTGGGGTTGGAACACAGGTCCTCACACTTGCCAGGCAAGCACTATAACTGCTGAGCCACTGCTCCAGCTTCAAGTGATCTGTATACTTTTAACTATCCAATGAGGGAAAACTAGTACTCTAAACAGAACCATTCATAGCAGGATGTGTTGCACATTTTACTAATTACCATACAAGTTCTAAACCCAAATCCCTGGACTCTGCTCAGTTCTTTATTTCTATACTCAACCCTTAAAATCTTTCTACCAGTTGTTGAATAAGCCCTTTATCTCATACACCCCTACTCTCAGGCGGTCAGCCTGCTTTTGGAAGCCTAAGTTTAGCACAGGTCTGTAATCTTAAGTGGCTAAGGATGACATTATCCTTGATAACCAAGTTTTCTAAAATATAAAGAAGATTAAATTCTACTTCTCTCTTGCTCCTTCTTTTTGCTAAGCTTTGCTAGGGATCCAACCCAAGGCCTCATGTATACCACATAAACATACTACCACTGAGTTATATCCCCAGCCCTAATTCTACTTATGATGTGTACTTTTAACTGGTGTTTCCAAAAAAACTGGTTCAGTAATATTTACTTGTTGTAAAAGGCCTCACCTAAATCCTTTCATCTGAATACATATGGATTATCACCTCTTTATACCTTTGAATAGATTGTCCCTATCTGGCTAGCTCACACATAATTTTGATTAAATAAATTATCCACCTGTGAATCCCCTAGGCTTAACTTTTAATACTCTATATTATTTCCACACTATATCTAGCTTTCCTCTGCTCCTAACATATCAGAAACAAGTAATTGAGTTGCTAAGTCTTTTCTATTTGTCTAAAGGCAAACTTACCAACTTGTGTAAAAATGTGTATGTTATCTTGCTCCCTGTTTGATATGCCATGGATATCTGGAAGAATCAAGATTAGACGTTTATTGATTTGACTTATTGATAGTGAGGAGTTAGGAAAAGCAGTAAATGTATTTTTTAAAAGAGTTTTTAGAGCATATTTAAGCTTACTAAGGCTTTTCAACAGAATATATTCAAGTCTGGTAGCAATAACATAGATGGGATTTGATTGTAAAAGCTGGGCAGAATTCGGCTTCTAATGTGTCAGCTTTGCATGACAGATTATTAATAAACTGCCACTGTTATCACTTGATACCAATCTTTCATGACTGCCTTTTTTGAACTTGAAACTCAAATGTATTTTTTAAAGTAATCTTTACTTTGTAAACCGGTTTCTTCTTTCAAGGTTTTTCTCTCTGCTTTGTAGAAATGATTTTGTATTTAATTAATAATTTTATGTCATTATGCTAACATTTTCCAAAAATCACTAGGGCATTCACTCTAATCACTAGAGTTAAGCTAGGTATGGATGGTTTAGTATTGTTATTAGTATTCTTATTTTATGAAGATGAACAGAGGCACAGTAAATATTAAGGGAAAAGATTCACTTTAAACATGGCATCATGTCTACTACCTGACAAAATTAGGAAACTGGTCTTTTTCTCAATTAGCTTTATCTAATATCTTTGCCTTTTCCTCTCTTTTATTGACCACTCTCTGTCACAGATACCCCTTTTCTACTGCCCATCTGTTCTTAGACTCAACAAAACACACTGGGCATCTGAATGCAGAAGGTACTCAGCTAGTGTTGGGAAACTGTTAATTTGCCAGGCCACAACTTACAGGATCTAAAGTCATTCTCTAGCTGCTAAAAAGCCATCACCTGTGAAGTTCTCAATGCGATATATACCCATGTTTCATTATTTCTTACAGCCACTCCTAGGGAAAGGAGGAGTACATAGCTATTTCACATTAAATCTTCACAGAGCAAAGCATATAGTCAAACCTGTAAATCCATGGAGGGACAACTCACTGGGTTTTAAGTCATATATATTTCCTCTTCATTGTAATTGGGTAGTTAATGTCGGAACTCCTTACTAGTTGGGCAAAGCTGGCAATCTTAGGTTCATATCCTCAGTCAGACATTTATCAGTATTCACTGAACATTTTATACCACACACTCAGCAGGTTGGTTTTATTAAAAAAAATAATGCTCTTTTAAAAAGACCCTGAAATTTACTAAAGATGACTATTCAGACTATTTTATGGAACTCAGGAACCCGGATCCTGCATATAGTCAATTGTGTGTCCTCCACACAATTGTGTGTTTCTATTATCTCAAGTCCTCCGTTTGTCCTAACATATAACAAGGAGGATGTCCACTATGAATTTTGAAACTTTTCAACCTTTCAATTTAATCATTCTAATTATATCACTTGGTGTGCTTTCGATCACAAGTAACAGGAAAGTAACTTGCTTAGACTCTAAGGAAAGTTTATTTACATACAAACAGAATTTCACAGATGACTCACTGATTCCACAGAGGACCTGTCCATCTTTGTTCCCTGTCTCCTGCCAAAGGTTTGTCCTTGGCCAGCTTCTCTGGGTGTTAAGAAATGTCTACCAAGGTTTCAGGTTTTATACTGAGATACAACTTATTCCGTAGATAGAAAGGGGAGTTTGCTTGCTTTCTTAGTCTTTTAAAATTAAGGCTGCTTTTATGAAAATCCCACCCAACTGTTTAACTACCCGCAACTATCCATCCCTTCACATCTCTCCGACTAAATGTAGCATATGCTCCAGCCTTAAAGGACCAATTTCTAGAGGTTTAGACCCATCCTGTTTATTCTCTGCATCTGAGAAACGTGTCCTCAGGCCGTGAAAGCTCAAGGCTGCGCAGAGAAGGATGGAAAGCTTAAATAAACCAAAGTTTCTTTAAAAAGTGGAAATGGCTCATCCAGGCAATCAGGGCTGTGTGTTATTATGCTTCCTTGGCATACTACATTTTTCCTGAATGAATATTTTTATTTTCCCCAAGGACAATGTAAATAAACTGTGAGTCTACTTTACAGTTGAAAGTCTCCAGGGACATTTAAATCAAATTAAATAGGCGATTGCCTACTAAGTAGGCAATTCCTATTGTTTACATTCATATTTCTTCTCAAAAATCTTTAGTAAGTCTTTGCTTATAAGACACTGATTTTAAAATGTACAAAATAAAAATCTGGTCTCTCCCTCGATAGTCCTGCTTTTCCCATGCACAACCACCTGCAAATGTGCAGTTTCTTCTCTGTCTGCTGCCTTCACTCAAGTGACACCAGTCACCCTTTTCCCCCAATCTTCCATTTAACTCTTCTTTGAACATGACCCACTCTCTTACATTTGAGTGACAGAAAGAGAACTACTCCTTTTTCATTCCTTCCAGTTTCACCTGAAATGCTATTCACCCTGTGAAGTATTTCATAAATCTTCAGGTCACCTATGTGCTCTTTCATTGTCCCATTGAGATAGCACTATATTCTCATTAGATAGAAAATTTTATTTTATTTTTACCTACTGAATGACCTCTCTCTGCACTGGACTTGCTTCAGTAAAGATGGTGTTCTTGCTGCCTTTGCCCTTGACTCTGAGATGGCACATGGCAAAGTTCATTGTATGTCTTCTAGAGTGTGTGCCTGGATAACATAAAGTTGTTAGGGTCCATATACACAAACCAAGTGAGCACGTGCAACATTTCTTTTCTTTATCCATAATGAGAACATAACATAGAAGTGCTTCTCAAAAGTTTCTTTAAGTTTAAATATGTTCCCCTAACCAATAGCTTACCTGCAAGGGATGATTTGTGGACTATAATTAGTAATGTTCCCATTGCAAATGTAAACTTTATTCAAAGTTCTGGGGTCTAATTTTTGTTAAAGTCATACCACCTGGATAGATATTTCATAAATGTTTAGTCTTTTAAAAACAAGGTAAACATATATTCCGTGTCATGAAATACCCAGATTTTGTTGAATCACTTTGTTTTTTCTAGTTACTCTATGAAAAATACCATAAGCTCTTAAGTAGTTTTAATTCTCTAATCAAAAAATAAGGATGTAGAGAGTAGAAAATAAGCCAGGATGAAAATCTTTGTCCGTAACACCATTGCTAACTGTGCTGTGCTCTTGAGTAATCAATTTAACTTTATTATGCCTTAGACAAATAAGTAAAATCCTTATGCTCATTTTATTTTAATTTACTCTTATATATATTGCTGTTTTGAAAGATTAACTTGTACAATTTATTTTCCTCTCCTGAACTCAAAAATACATAGAGATAGACAATACCCGTTTTTAAAATGTAACAATAGTTTGAGCTGTATAGTCCATTTATAAATGCAATTAGTAGGGTATGAGAGTTCTAGATAAGTAGTGGAAAGCAAAAAAATGTCAAGATATAATCATTAAAGAATAAAATTCTGTGGAAAAAAAAGAAGCCCTAACAGCATAGCATTTCAGTTGTCACAAATGAGAAAGCAGCCAATAAATGATTCATCCTGTGTCCATCATAGCATATTTATAAATCCATCTGCCATGTCTGGCCTATCACAGAGCAGCAAAATGAAATTATAGATTCCCTACTATAGATGACAACATCACATCTGGGGTTTAGGGAGGGTTATTTGATCTTTTTCATTTATCTTATTTCACTTCCTTCCAAGCTTGACAGCTCTAACATATAAGGTCTTCAAAATCCCAGGGAGCAGGACCAAAGTTTAATATTTTGTTTTCTTTTCATCAAGGACATTTGGTTGTTTTCATAATTGCACAAGAAATGAACAATGTGTAAAATTTCTGGGAATATGTTATGAAAAATGGAAAAAGTGATTTTAAAAATAGGCATAGCTGATTTTTTTATATTTGTGGATATTGAAGCATTTACTTTTTACTTATATCTAAAAATGTCACAAAGATTTTTCATACATTAATAAAACGATTGGCATCATTAAGAATGAGAAAAATAAAAATAAAGAGTCAAAAAAGAAAGAAGATCCTGCATAAATGCACCATCAACACTGGCTGCAGACACCACAGCGCCAGATAAGCAGCATTTCCAGGCTTCCCTTCCAGTCATTTTGCAGATTCTGGTGAAGGGCCCTTAGTTCACAACACAAATCTTTCCCATTTTTAACATTTTCATTCATAAGAAGACCATCTCCTTTTCTGCATAATCTTCATAATTGTTAATTTAAGATCCTGTGTGGTTTTTTTTTTTTTCCAGTCAGGAAGATTCCTAATCAAAACAGATGAAGGAAGAGTTTGGTGAGACTAGAATGTTTCCTTAGAGTGACAAAATGAGAGAGAAATATTTTATTTTACATTTAGATATTTCTTTCCACTTTATGAAGCCATTTACTAGCACTATAAGCTTTAATAAAATATTTATTAACTTTGCGTTTATTAAATGTGGGTCTATATATGTATGATTAACGTAGTAAATAGAAAACTGACCTTGAAACACATGCCATTTGAAAAATGGATCTCATTCATCTAAATTTGTATTAAGTAGATGCTACATGTCAATAATGGATTAACCTTAGCTGCATCACAGAAGGGGAAGATATGTCTCTATATTACTCAGCTTGGATTCCTGGAGGAAAAGGAGAAAGTATGATGAGAATTAAAATGTAAGTTTTAAACTGTACAATCTCTTTTTAAAAAGTGCCAATGAGGGTCTGGCGTGGTGGCTCGGTGGTTACAGTGCTTGCCTGTCATGCGCGAATACGTGAGTTTAAACCCCAGCACCACACAAATGAAGTCTTGGAGCAATGAAAGCCACATGAAAAACTAAATGAAAAATTATTTCTTTCTCTATCTCACTGTACCTCTCTCTTAAAAAAAACAGAAATGCTTCCAGATACAGGATCATGTCATCAGCAAAAAGAGAGAATTTGACTTCCTCTCTTCCTATTTTTATCCCTTTGATTTCTTTCTCTTGCCTAATTGTTCCTTTTGCTGATGACATGATCCTGTATCTGTAAGATCCAAAAAACTCCATCAATAAACTGCTTGAACTCATAAGTAGATTTAGCAAAGTGGCAGGATACAAGATCAACACGCATAAATCAATAGCTTTCCTATATACCAATAATAAAAGGACTGAAGAAGAAGTCAGGAATTCAGTTCCTTTCAAAATAGCTTCAAAAAAAAATAAAATACTTGGGAATTAACCTAACAAGGGAAATCAAAGATCTCTTCAATGAAAACTATCGAACATTGAAGAACGAAATCCAAGATGACCTAAGAAGATGGAAAGATGTCCCATGTTCTTGGATAGGCAGAATTAATATAATAAAAATGGCCATTCTACCAAAAGCTTTATATAGATTTAATGATATCACTATAAAGATACCTATGTCGTTCTTTACAGACATAGAAAAAGCAATTCTCAAATTCATTTGGAACAACAAGAAACCAAGAATTGCCAAAGCATTACTAAGCAAGAAAGATGAAACAGGCGGTTTTGCCATTCCAGATCTAAAACTATACTATAGAGCCATAGTAACAAAGATAGCATGGTACTGGTATCAAGACAGGGAAGAAGACCAATGGAATAGAATACAAGATCCCGAAACAAATCCTCAAATCTTTAAACATCTGATTTTTGACAAAGGTGGACAAAATATTACATGGAGAAGTGACAGCCTCTTCAACAAATGGTGCTGGACAAACTGGTCTTCCACCTGCAGAAAGTTGAAATTAGACCCATATCTTTCTCCTTGCACAAGAATCAAATCAAAATGGATCAAGGAGCTCGGTATTAAACCAGCTACATTGCAACTGATAGAAGACAAAATTGGTCCAACACTTCAACATTTAGGAGTAGGCAAAGACTTTCTCAACAGGTCTCCAAAAGTGAAGGAAGTAAAGTCAAAAATCAGTGAATGGGATGTTATAAAGCTAAAAAGCTTTTGTACTGCCAAGGAAACAATCAAAAGAGTCAAGAGGTTTCCTA
>PVKS010015715.1:0-14834 GCA_004027875.1 Aplodontia rufa
AAAAAAAAAATAAGAATCATAAATTTGAATGCACGCAGAAAAAAAGAGAAGTTAATTTTTAAGGACTTACTCTAGGTTTAGTAATGTGAAGGACATAAAAGGATAGAAGATATTCTAGCATTCAAAGAACCCTTCTGTTCTTGGGAGTCATGATTTATCCCAGGTACAGTAAGAAAAAAAAGGCCCTAAGTTGATATGAAATCAATGTGTCTGTGCTACAAATTATAATTCCTACAAGTGAAGTATTGGTTTAATATGGTCTTCGGAGTGGTGCTGGGTTTTTGACATGAGGTCAGATTCTCTGCTCCTGCTGGCGAATGAAGTTTATTTAGGCTGACTGCAGATTCCAGCAGCCAAAATAGCCTGTTTCTAGTGTTTGCAGCTATTCCCAGTTAAAACTGGGAATTTGGGGGGCTGGAGCAGTGTCTAGGTGGTTATAGCGCTTGCCCGACCTGCCCAAGTGCATGGGTTCAAACACCAGCACTCACCTACACAATTAGGTGTCAGAACAAGGAAAGCCATGTGAAAAACTCAATAAAAATAGATTCTCTCGCTCTCTGTCTCACTGTGCTTCTCTCAGAACAAACAAACAAACAAACTGGCTGCAGGTTTCTGCAGTGGAGCTGGGTTTTTTCCCCCTGCTACTGTTGAGTGGTGCATTGCAGCTCTTGGTGTGGTAATTCACCCTGGAATTCGGCACCAATCTTCTGGGTTCTTGTCTTGTGAATTCGAAGAATAAAATCCACAACCACAGAAAGGAGAGTAAAAGGAGTAGGATTTATTTAAGGAAGGAGAGCAGAGACTCAGGGAGGGGTACTTGGAAGCAGGGCACCCTCTAATGTAGGTTAAGCCAGGGATTATGTTAGTTTTGGGTAAGAGCTTTGATTCATATGCATGTAAAACAGGCATTGAGAAAAGCACCAACATCAATGGTTGAAATCTGTGTAAAACAGGCTTTGAAACTGGTCATCAGCATCATTAGTTAAAGTCTATGTAAAACAGGTAGCAAATTCTTTCTAGTTCCCACTTGCATCTGCCCTGCCCTTCTTAGTTTATCAGCCTCTGGGACAAAGGAATTGCTTGGCACAGGTGTGCCTCTTGGTCTTTTTGCATATGAAGGCCCTGAGCATACCTGTCAATCACTCTCTTCTGGCTAGCTTCTAGGTGTGGTTGAATGGGGGCGGTGGTCCTGAATACCTAGCCATTTTACTATCTCTCCTAAACTGTCTCAGTAGGGGCAATGTGGGCCTTGTGGAAGTGGTGATGCTTGAATTGATTATATCTTGAAGGATATAGAAAAGAGAAGAGGACCAGCATGAACACAAACAAAAACAAGGGGGTCAGGGCCCGTAGTGATAGACTGCAGAGAAGAGAGACAACCTTGGTAGAACACTGCTGCTGTCAGCTCTGTTAACATTTTCAAGACATATTATGTGTCAGGCATATTCCCAGGCATCTTATATTTGGGGAGTCATTTTAAGTTTCACAGTATAACCCAATATAGTGGGTCTTACCATTCCCCCATTTTATAGGTAAGGCAAACTGAGGCAGAAACATTAAGTAACATATTAAGTGACATAGGGGTGGAGCTAGAAATGAGCCCACCACTTCAACTGTAGAAAAGGTACAAGTCAGCTCCCCAGAGAAATCTGCAAAAAGAGAGAAGTGTTGAACCCATTATTAGCGAGCCAGGAAAAGACATAAATTCTTAGAAGTGTAATAGGACAAATGTAAGAATAAAGGTATCTCTGAAATCTATAACTAATGTTTAGATATAGCCAGTTTATGAAATCTTGATTCTCCAGCACTTAAGCTTAGTTCCAAGGCTTCAACCAGGTCAGTCTTAAAGTCCCATTTCCCTTGCCAGTGATTGCTGTAGAACTGGGCAGTTCACAAGAGGTAGACTTCTCGGAACTTCTTGCCGAGGCTTCTTTGCTTCTTTTTTTCCCATTTTTTAAATTGGTGCATTGTAGTTGTGCATAATGATGTGATTTGTTATTACATGTTTGTGCATGCACGCAATATAACAATATAATTTGGCCAATATTTTCCCCAGTATTTTCCCTTTACCTTCCCTCCTCCCTCCACTTGGTCCCTTTTCTCTACTCTACTGATCTCCCTTTGATTTTCATGAGATTTCCTCCATGAAGGGAAAGAGATTTCCCTTTTTTCCTCTCTAGCTTTCACATATGAGAGAAAACCAAACAATTCTTGACTACTGATTTTGGTTTATTTTATATCAAGGTCCATCCAATTTCCTGCAAATGACATTTCATTTTTCATTATGACTGAGTAAAACCCCATCATCTATATGTAGATTTTCTTTATCCATTCATCTGTTGATGGACACCTAGGCTGGTTCATAGTTTATGCTGTTCTAAACATGGGTATGTTGACTTTAATTCTTCAGGATAAATGCTGAGGAGTGGTGTAGCTGGGTCAGGTGCTGGTTTCATGCCTCGTCTTTTAAGGAACCTCCATACTGATTTCCATAGTGGTTGTACTATTTTCGAATTCCAAAAGAAACAATTAAGAATATGAAGAGAAAACTTACAGAATGAGAGAAAATCTTTGCTAGTTATTATGCTGATGGAGGATTAATATCTAGAATATATTAAGAACTGAAAAAGAAAATACCAAAAAACCAACCCCAACTAAAAAATGGCAAATGAACTAAACAGAAACTTCTCAAAAGAACAAATATAAATATCCAACAAATACATGAAAAAAATGTTTAACATCATTTGCAATTAGGGAAATGCAAATCAAAACTATACTGAGATTTCATGTCACTCCAGTCAGAATGGCAGCCATCAAGAATACAAAGAAGAGGCTGGAGCAGTGGCTCAGCCTTTAGAGTGCTTGCCTGTCATGCTCTAGAACCCAGTGTCAGTGAAACAAAAACCAGGTCAACAAATAAATAAAATTGATTTTTCATTGTCAGTTTTTCTCTCTTTCAAAGAAAAAGTATGAACAATAGTAAATGCTGGAGAAGATGTGGAGAAAAAGGAACACTTTTACACTGTTGATGGGAATGTAAATTAATGTTTCTGTTTCTTAAAAATGGCTCAAGAAACAGACAGAACCTCCCATTTCTCTCCTCCCCCAACTCCCCAGGGCTCTGATGTAAATCCTGAAAGTACTGCAGCCATCTTGTTCACATCCAGAAGTTGATGCTAACACTTGGAAGGTAATGTGGCCAAGGTTGCTGCCAAGATCCATCATGCACTGTTTTGGACATCTTATGTAGGAAAATATGTTTCCTTATTATTTAAACCAAATTAAATTGCTTTTTTAATCATTTATAATCCTGATACATTTTCTGTATCTCATTATTTCATCTATAAAACAAGGACATTGCTTTAACTGACTTCTTAGCCTTTTCTTGCTTTTAAAATAAAAGTCCATTCTAACTGAGCCTCTGCTGTGACTCATTCTGGCCTCGGAGCACTTTGTATGTTCATTTATGTGTTATCTGGTTTTTTCCCCGATTTTTTCTATTAAGGAATTGAGTTATTATACAATCACAAATGCCTATAAAGTAATAATATGATATGCATATATTCTTAAACTAGAATTAACTCCTATGTGTTCTCTCTTACAGTTATTTGTTTTTGTTGATGTTTTTTTCAATAGATTAGGAATAAGTGTAGTAATAGACAAGGAGCTTTAAAGTGCCATCCAAAGATGAGAGTGTGGTCACAAATGCCAAAGTTGAGTTCTAGAGGGATCTGAATAAAGAAGAAAATTTTAATAAGAGTAAGTTTGGTGAAATAGTGATACTGGAAGTGAGACTGTAAATGATAAAGAGATAGGTGGTGAGAAAATTATAAGCAGTAACTGGGAAAAAATGGCAATTTTTTAGTTGCTTGGAAGACATAATTGCACCAATTAATTTATCTGCAAAGTAGGAATTGAAACAAGTCACAGCTTTCCTAGAGTATACTATATGTCTATCAAAATAACAGTAACCACTTGTGCAGTCATTTAATTCTGGAAAGTTCACAGTCTAATCATTAATATCACTTGTAGGGCAAAATGTAGAATAGTCAAGAAACTAGGGGGTAGGTGATGTGGGGGTAATTCTGGTTTAAGATCATATGCCTAACACATGTTGCTTTGTATGCATTTATGATTGTACAATAACTCAACTCCTTAATAAAAACAGAGAGAAAAAAATAACAGTAACCAGTATCTGACAACTCTCCAGAAACTTCTCAATGACACTAGGGGTAGGAATAAAAAAAACTTAGTACTAAAATGCAAAACAGATGGGTATTTGGCAACAAATGTGTCTGCAAGACACATTTAAAAAGCAAGTTTCTAACTATGATATAAGCTTTCATAATAAAAATTTACTGCTAATCTAATTTTCATAATAGGCTGTTTATAATTATTTCAATTGAAGTTACTGCCAATGCAAATGTGAAGTCATAACTTAAATGCATTAAAACATGTTTTTCTAGTCCTTGTCCATTATTCCCTGGATTATGTGGAATATTTTTGGTAAGAGATAGGCAGAATGTTTTCTGTTCTTATGATTTTCTCCTGTTGAAGTAGGTTTTTATTTTCTGTCCTTAGCTCCATTCTGTCTAACCCATTCGTCTTTCTACTTCTTAAGCAGCCTTTGCCCAATTCCCTCCCTGCATTTACAGTATCTATGCTGGTTGCCCCAGCTCTAGCCTATCCACTCACCCATGATGCTACTGGTTCTGCTTAGTCCAGGGCCCACTTCTCCTCCTAGTGCTCCCTGAATGCCTCACAGTGAAAGTCAGAGACCTTATTATAGCCTATAAGTCTGTATCATCTGACTTCCTGATTGCTCTCTGAACACATCTCTTATTCTTTCCCCCTTACTTGCTCCTTCCCAGCCATATAACTTTTCTTGCCATTCATCCAATAAGGTATGCAGGGTCCTGCCTCAGGGCTTTGACCCTTGAAAGTCCCCCCACCGAGATCATTCTTCCTCCAGGTACACACTTGCCCCACTTTCCTTTCTTCCTTTCCAGTGAGTCTTTTCATGACCATCTTAGCACTTCATGTTTCCTCTATTTCATTTTTCCTTCCTTAGCACTTGTTACTGTTGAGTATAGTTATTTGCATTGTATTTTCAACTAGCGAGTTCCACAAGAGCAGGGATATTTGTCAGTTTTATTCACTTCTATGTTCCCTTGCTTAGAATATTATCAGCACTACAGAGATAGCTATTTGGATGAATGAATAGTGATGGGTGCTGTTAGGACAGGACCCATGAGTGGAGTGAGTTTCTAGATAAGAGAGAGAGAGTTAGCCAAGCAAGAGAACTGGGCTTTCTAGACTCTAATTGTTGAATCTAAAAATAGTCATTGGGTTAGCAAAATGTTTGTAAAATATCCACATTTATTTATAATCTATTATATATATATGGAGAACGTGTAAGGTGCTGATTTATGTGCCTCCATAGAGGGTTTTTAGGTGACTGAGAAGATAGTGAAGTGAAGATGGGGAAAAGAAGGGCATATCTTACTATATTTATCAGATTTTGTGTTTTGAGTTTTCAATCCTATACATATATCTCTTATTAAAAATAGAAATCAGATTTAAATAAAAATATTACTTCCTTCTTAAGGTATTTTAAGGTCAGGTTCTCTGCTCTTAGGAAAGACAGCTGTTGTCTTTTACTGTGGAACTTCTAAAAATCTTTCTCCTATGCTGTCCTCTTCCCCTATGAACTGTTGTTTTCTTTGAAATGTTTATTAAAATGCTACATCAAAATTGTGACATCTCTTTCTTTTCAACTAAATTGTAACGTTCTTTACAATTTTATCTTGGCACTATTAAGAGGTGCTGGTGAACTCAATGAAACAACCAATAAATGGTGGAATAAATATTTTACAATAAAGTTTAACATTAGATTTGAGGCCAAGTTTAAAAATAATGTCATAAATTCCTGAAAAGCTTTATATGTATCATTTCAGTACTTAAGTCATTGGCTAACATTGGTGATTGATGTATGTATAACCATGGGTTGCTTAAGATGGGAATACATTCTGAGAAATTTGTCCTTGTGAACATAGCCTGTACTTCCACAAACAGATAGTTTAGATCAGTCACTCCACATGTCCTCTTGTTGTAATCAGGAGATGCAGATATGAGTTGTATAAGGCTGTTGCCATTGTAATATGGTATACTATTTAACAGCAAACTTCTAAAAAATAAAGCACACTCTAAAATAACAATAAAAGTATAAGATAGTAAATAAATAAACCAGTAATAGTGTTTGGTATGTTTATCCAGTACTGTACGTAATTGCTTGTGTTATACTGCATACAATGGGCAGTGTAGTTCGGCCTGTTTACATCAGCATTGCCAAGAACATGTGAGTAATGCCTTGAGCTGCAAACTCCCTGGATGAGGAATCTTCAAGCTCCATTAAATTTTATGGGACTGCCATCATGTCTGTGATCCGTTGACAACTAAAATGTCACTATATGGTGCGTGACTGTGCATGTGTGTGTATACACCTCTTAGTTCTTCCGTTAAGTTCTTGAATAACAGCCTTTTTTATGTGTACTCTTTCCCAAATGCACTTCATTATCTAGGTCATTGAAAAGGAAGGAAGTAAAATCCAGTACTGAGTTTTGTCAGGCATTGTGCTTGGTATTCACTTAATTCAAAAGTAACTCTACAAGGTAGATATTATTCTTTTTTTTTTTATAGAAGTTGAGAATCTTAAGTAACTTGACCTATGCCATATTTTCCCTTAGTGACTGGGTCAGATCATTAAAATAATTTTTTTCCCGTTTTAATTCCAAGGCACATATCCTTTCTACCATATCACACTAACTTTCTGACACATGCTTAGATGAATGCATATGTAAACAAAAATATGGATTCAGAAATTATGGATATCTGGTTGTTGGGCTCTGTGCAAAAGGAAAATCGCCATATTGGACGTCATAATACTTTTCTTTCCTCCCCCTTCACATTTCCTGCACTCTGAGCAAGGCGAGTTACGCGCCTGCGCCGGAGTGCTACTTTCTCTCTTTCTCTCTGCACCTTTCCAGTCAGTGATAGATGATGTCACCAACATAATAGTCCCTCGTTGGCTGAAACGAGCTAGTTTTGCCACTTCACTATTGGTCCCTTAGCAGTCTGCTCTCGCTCTATCTACGGATGTGCGGGAGAAATAAAGCGGGAGAGAAGTTTCAAAGTGCCACCTGCGTGTGAGACTGAGTTCTTTTCTCCCCTGGCCGGGAAGGAAGTTCCCACATTCCGGCCGCTGGTGCTCACTCCCCTTGCCCCCGGTTCCCAGCCCTGTCCTGACTCGGCCCCCCGGGAACGGCCCAGGTCCAGGTCGTTCAGCCCGCTCCGGAACACTTCGGGGAGCGACATCTGGTTTTTAAAGAGTTAGGTTTTTGTTTTGTTTTGCGTTGTATTGTTTTTGTTTTGTGATGCTGAGGATCAAACCTAGGGCCTTGCACATACTAGGCAAGTGTTGTACCACTGAACTCCACCCCTACAGCAAGAGTAGTATTTTAAGTCCAGTTTTCTTGTTAGTTTTTAGTTTGGAGATGGGATTCTAGTTTTTAGACTGTAACATAATATAAAATACAGAGTAGATCAAACATACAAACCCAGCAATTTCAGCCTTAATGATGATGAGCCAATTTCTTTAACATTGTTAAGCTACCTGGGAATGGAGTATTATGTCATTAACTGGACCATTAAAGTAAAAAAAAAAGTTGAATCATTTCCAAATAGTGATAAAATTTTTCTCCTTTTCCTTACTTTTCGAATACCAATTAAATGTTACTATGAAAGAGACAATAACATTTTCAGAGGGAAGAAAGATAAATTTTCTTAGAGTGATACCATGTTTTTGATGTGTCCACTATAGGTCCATGTGTTAGAGGCTTGGTCCCCAAGGTGGCACTATTGGGAAGTAGTGGAAACTTTTGGAGGTAGGAAGTAGTACTGGGTCCCTAGGTCATTGACATTGTGGCACTGTGGGATCATGACCTCTTCCTCTTTCTTTCCTTTTTGCTTTCTGGCTGATAGGGTGAATAGTTTTATCTGGCCATGCTCAAATGCAATGATGTACTGCCTCACACAGGCCCAAAGCAACAGGGTCAGTCATGGACTGGAATCTCCGTAACTGTGAGCCCAAAGAAATCTTCTTGTTATCAGATAATCATCTTGTGGCTGGGGTTGTAGTTCAGTGGTAGAGCACTTGCCTAACATGTCTGAGGTCCTGGGTTCAATCCCTAGTACTGCAAAAACAAAATAAAATAAAACACAAATGCAACCAAACAAGCCATAAAAAAAACTATAAAGTTAATCATCTCAGACATTTCATATGGGGACAGAAAACTGACTAACACAACCAGAATCAGATTTGACTACAGATGGATGAAAACATTAAATAATTGTCCATTAATTGTTGACTTTGAGGTGGGGAGCCAGTGTTCAAGAAGAGTGTCCTTAAGTAGTGATGAGTATAGACTGTGGGCATCTCCTCTTCCCAACTTGGACCTCCCTGCAAAACTATATTTTTTACTTTTGAAATAAACATAGCAAATTACATAGGAGCAAGGCTTACCTCTTCTCAGCATACAGCTCACTGTATTAATGTTTTTTGGAGGAATTTTCCTGAAGATCATCTGGACTCAGTTATGCTTTAGAAAACATAATTATTTGTAGGCTCTTTTCTGAAAGTTAAGGAATAAAAGTGTCTAATAAGAAATATTTCAGGGGCTGGAATGGTGGCTCAGTGGTTATGGCGCTTGCCTGGGATGCACAAGTACACAAGTTCAAATCCCAGTACCACGTACACAATGAAGTCTCGGAGCACCAAAAGCCACCTATGAAAGTAAATAAAAAATTATGTTTTTAAAAAAAGGTATTTCAGTAATTAAATATACCAGGAGCATTTTAAGTTTCATTTCTTGATGAAGCATCATATTTAATAAATATAGTTTTCAGAATTCTTTTAAAATTATGTATTAAAAAGTTCGAAGGTAGGAGTGCTTGTTGAATAAATGCTGACCTGTTGCTACCCTGGTATAGTTTTTGTTAGCTAAGGAATGTGTATTCAAACCCCCAAATCTTTTCCATATTAAAAACTAAAATTATTTGTGGTTTCTGTTGTAAGACTGAACTCTGGGTCATTATAGCTTTGGGATTCCTAAGTGGAAACTGTGGCTCCTTTAAACAAAACCAGGAACCTTGTGAAGTTAGCTAAACTGGAAATGATGAATGGAAAGACTCATATTTGAATGTCAAGTAAGTGATTGTAATTTCTAATTAGGCTGATGTTCACTGCCAAGTAAGAGTCTGTAATAAGTGGAAAAGTCTAACTCCTGGTGAGTTTACCAGACATAACCCTTTACTGGGGTGCTTCTGAATTGTATGTTGTATAGACCAAAGTGCATTCAATAGCATGCTTAGATAGTCCATAAGCTCAGTTTACAACTTCTGACCCCCAACGTCTGCTGGTATTCTTGATGGAGGGTCCTTCCCTGATTTTTTCTTTTCCTCTGCCTTCTAATAGTGTCACACTGGTTTAATGGCTGGCAGGGAGGTGTCTTGAATCAATAGGGTAGGGATAGGTCTGCTTCTAACAAAACCAGAAAGAGAATAAAGCAGTGAATTCCAACCATGGGCATAATTTTAGCCGTGGGGGGGAAAAAGACTTTCCCCTCTCCCATACTTCTCTTGACCTGTCACATTCTTTTTCCTTTATTCTCAACCTTCTGCGCTGGCCAAATCTGTGTTTTCCTTAATACACACCATGTGATCTTTAGTCGGTTGTCTACCTACATCATGATCCAGAGACTGCCATCTCCCAAGTCACTCACAGAATTGAAATGGTCTGTTTCACATCTCTATTCTCTAACTATATCACACTTTTTTTTTTGTACTAGGTATTGAACCCAGAGGGTCTTAACCATTGAGTTACAGCCACAGCCCAATTTATATTTTATTTTGAGGCAAGGACTAACTTGCTTAGGGCCTTGCTCGGTTGCTGAGGCGGGCTTTGAACTCACCATACTCCTGCCTCAGACTCTGGAGTCGCTGGGATTACAGGTGTGCACCACCACGCTTCAGTGCCATTTTACACCTGAGCGTGCCACCCTACCCCTTAAAAATTCTCTTGCTTGGAGGCTGGATTGGTGGCTTGGCAGTTAAGGCGCTTGCCTGGCATGTGCAAGTGTGTGGTTCAAACCCCAGTGCCACGTACACAATGAGGAGTCCAAGGAATGAAAGTCACGTGAAAAACTCAATAAAAATTGCTTCTGTCTCTTTCACTCACTGTCCCCTCTTTCTTAAAAAAAAAAAAAAAATCTCTCTCTCAACCTTGATTTCACGGCTTTAAACAAAACAAAACAAAAGAAAATGGCATCATTGGGCCCAAGGAAAGTGAGGTCTGAAATCTGAGAAATCTATTTGGGTTGTTAGAAATAAAATTATTAGACACATTGAGTTCCAAGGAAATCAAACATGTGCTTGGAAGCAGGCAGGCAGGCAAAACTTACTTCTGACAGAAGAGCTTGCTGTGGCACCTGTCTGCAGCACACCTGTGCGGGCAGTGGACTGCTTATCGCCGCCCTTCACTCTGATTGGAGGAGCTCACAATACACTACACAGGGCTAATTTTAAAGCTGAGGCTTTAATTAAAATGTCTGCGATCAACATGGAACCATGGGGAACCCAAAGAGGGAACCATGGTCCAGCACCAATATTGGCTTGTTCCGTCATTACACTTTTGTTCTTGATTGTTTGATGATGAACCCCTCCTGTTGTAAGACCATGTTTATTGAATAAATATTAAACATAAATAAAAATAAAATGGCAATTGAATCCAATTAAGGCTGAATACTACGTTCTCAAAATGGACCACGAGACTTACTACTTCTCACAAGGTGAAACGTCATGCGTAGAAATATAGAAATGAACCATTCAAGCACGGAAATGTTTCTCAAAGTGTTTGTTAATGGACTACTGTGTGCCAGGCACTTGATGAGGACAGGTTTCATCAAGTTTCTTATGGAACTTTTTCCGGTGGGAGAAATAACAAACAGATAAACAAGTAATATTAGGGCAGCTGGGGCTGAGCGCTATGAAGTAAGAAAGTTAGGAAAGAGAGTGAAGACTGACTGAAGATTTGGTGTTGATGAGGAGTATGGAGGAGATTTTTAAAAGGCCTTTCTGGGATGTCTTTCATGCAGAGACTTCAGTGAAGTAAGTTACAAGTCTTGTGATTATCCAGGGCTAGACCTTTGTGGCCTGGGGAAGACATACAAGTTCTTTAAGGATAGCTCATTGGGGTGCTAATTTCATTTCTCTAAATGCTAAAGTAGTGGAACATCTTTTCTTGTTCTTATTTACTATTTGCATATCCTGTCAGATAAAATATCTCTTCAAAAAATTTTGCCCATTCTCTAATTGTTTGTGCTTTGAGAGGCTTTTTTTGTTTTTGTATTTTGTTGTGGTGGTGGTGGTGCTCCAATGGAGCCCAAGGCCTCCTGCATAGTAGGCAACTGCTCTACCACTGAGCTACATCCCTGCCTGAAAGGCTTTTTCCGATTAAGTTATTTGGAAATATTTTCTTCTAGTCTATAGCTTGTCTTTTATCCTATTAGCAAAATCTTTGAGCAAAAGATTAAGTTTAATTTCTTTTTTAAAAGAGAGAGAGGGAGAGAGTTAGAGAAAGAGAATTTTTTTTCATCTGTTCTTTTTTTTCTCTGACATTTAGTTGTGTATGTGGTGATGGGGTTCCACCTGGGTCCTTGTGCATGCCAGGCAAGTGCTGTAACCGCTGAGCCACCACTGCAGCCTGTAATGTTTAATGTTTGATGAAGTCCAATTGTCAGTTTTTAAAAATAGATTGTACTTTTGGTGTTAAATCTTAAAAACTGTCTGCAGGACCCCAGATTTTCTGTTATTTATTTTTTCCTATAAGTTTTATAATTTCATTTAAATCTCTGATCCATTTTGACTTATTTTTTAACATGAAATATATAGGTGTTTTTTTTTTAAAGAGAGAAGGATAATGAGAGAGAGAGAGAGAATCAATTTTTATTGAGTTTTTTTCATATGGCTTTTGTTGCTCCAGTGCTTAGTTGTGTACGTGGTGCTGGGGTTTGAACCTGTGTACCTGCACATGCTGGGCAAGTGCCGTAACCACCGAGCCACTGCTCCAGCCCATAGGATTTTGAATAAAATATAAAACTTAGGTTGAGGTGATTTTATTTTTCATTTGTTGGCAAGGGTGGTTATTTTGTTTTGAAGTCTGTGCATGTCCAGTTGTTCCAGTACTATTTATTGAAAAGGTGATTTTCCCCTCACAGAATCACTTTGGCACCTTTGACGAAAATGAGCTCAGATAGTTGCTTAGATCTTCTTATGGGTTCTCTATTTTGTTCCATTGATCTATTTGTCTGTTTGGAGAGGGGAGATACAGGACATACATACAGACAAAAGGGGGCCAAACTTATGCTTTGATAAAGAACTCACTTCCACAGTAATGGCATTAATCCATTCACGAAGGAAGAAATTTTGTGGCCTAAACACCTCTTCAAGTTTTCTCCTCCTAACACCTCTGCTTTGGGGATCAAATTTCCAGCACATGAACTTTGGGGGATATATTCAAACTGTAGCAAAATGCATTTCATTTTTTTATGATTGTAAACAATGTATGTTTAATATTTGTGTACATATGTTCATTACTAGTATATAAAATTATGTTTAATTTTTGCATATTTTATCTTGTGTTCTGCAGCCTTGCATAATTCTAGCAGTTTTTCTGAGTAATCTTGGAATTTTCTAAGTAGATAATTATCTGAATAAAGAGACAGTTTTTTTTTTCCTTATAAGCCTTTTATTTCCTTTTTCACCTTATTGCCTTGACTAGAACTTCCAATGTTTTGTTGACTGAGAATGGTGAGTGGACATCCTACACTGTATTCTGGATCATCAGGTATAATACTAGCTGTAGGGGTTTTAAACAGTGCTCTATTATCAGGTGGAACATGCATCCCTTTATTTCTATTTCTCTGAAAGAGTTTATCATAAATGTGTGTTAAATTTTGTCAAATGCTTTTTTGGCATCAGTAGATATGATTATGTGATTTTTTTCTTTAACCATTAGTCTGGTGGATTGCATTGATGGATTTTCAAATACTAAATCAGCCTTGTATTACTGGAATAAACTCCATTTTGTTGTGATGTATAATTATTGTTACATACTACTGCATTCTATTTGCTAATATTTGACTAAGAATTTCTACATCTGTATTCATAAGGAACATTGTTCTGTAGTTTTCTTTTTTGTTTTTATCTATTTAAAAACCAGCAATACTAGTTTTATAAATGAATTGAGAAACATTTCAGTCTTTTCTATTTCCTGGAAGAGATTGTATAGGAATACTTTTAATTTATTTTACATGTTTGGTACAGCTCTAATGAAATCATCAGGCATTGGAGAATTCTATTTTTGGAGTTTTATTAATTTAAAGTCCTCAGCAGTTATAAGACTATTCAAACTGTCCATTTCACATTGGAGAACTGTGATAGTGTTTTTCAAGGAATTGGTTCATTTTATATAAGTTGTCAAATTTATATGTGAAGTGTGTCTTGCAGTTAACCTTTGTTATCCCTTTAATGCATATAGTTCCTTTGTTGTACATAGCAATATTGATATCTCTTATTTCATCATTGATATTGATAATTTATGTATTTTCTCCTTTTTATTTGTTAGTCTTATTAGAAGTTTGTTCATCTTATTGATTTTTTTCAAGGAAATAGTTCTTTGTTCCAATGACTTTCTGTGTTGTTTTGTTTTCAATTTCATGGATTTATTCTTTATTTTATTACTTCCTTTCTTCTGCTTGTTTTGAGTTTGGTTTGTTTTTGTTTTTGAAGTGGGAGAATTCCTCCTATTCTTTGATATATAAATGTAGTGTCATAAAATTTCCTTTCTCAGCATTGCTTTAGTCCTGCCCCCTCATCTTGACATGTTGTATTTCCATATTTATTCTGTTTGATCCGTTTTATGATGGTCCTTATGATTTTCTTCTTTGCTTGATGGATTATTTAGTATTTGTGCCTTTTAGAATCTAACTGTTTGGAGATATTTCATATTTCATATTGTTACTGATTTTGAGTTTCCATCCATTGTGGTTGGAGAGTGCACTCTGCCTGATTTCAGTTGTTTGAAGTTTGTTGGAATTTGTTTTATGGCCCAGGATATGATCTATTTTTGATATTTCTTCCATGGACACTTGTAAAGAATGTATACAACAGGCTCGAGTGGTGGCTCAGCAGTTACTACACTTACCTGGCATGTGCCAGGATGCTGGTTCATACCCCAGCACCACATACACAAAAACGTGTCAGAGCAACAAAAGCCATATGAATAACTAAGTAAAAATTGATTCTCTCTTCCTCTTTCTCTCTCTCTCTCACTGTCCCCCTCTGTCTTTAAATAAAGAAACAGAATGTATATAACACTGTCATTGGTTGGAGTGTTTGAGAAATGTTGATTGTATTCTGTTAGTTGATGGTGTTGGGTGCTCATACATCTTTGCTGATTTTCTGTATAGTTTTTCTGTCAGTTATTGAAAGAGGGGTAGTGAAATGTCCTACTACAATTGTGAATATCTGAAGTTTTCCTTTCAGTTCTATTCATTTTTGCTTCTCTTTATTTTGACTCTGTTGTTTGATCCATAAACTTTGGTACTGCTGTGTCTCTTAGGTGCATTGACCCTGTGGTTATTATATAATGTTACTCTGTTCCTGGTTATTTTCTTTATTCTAAAGTTACTTTATCTGATTTATTATAGCCACTCCTA
>PVKS010015715.1:14934-45531 GCA_004027875.1 Aplodontia rufa
TTTTTTTTTTTTTTTTTTTTTTTTTTTTTTTTTTTTTTTTTTTTTTTTTTTTTTTTTTTTTTTTTTTTTTTTTTTTTTTTTTTTTTTTTTTTTTTTTTTTTTTTTTTTTTTTTTTTTTTTTTTTTTTTTTTTTTTTTTTTTTAAAGAGAGAGGAACAGTGAGAGAGACAGAGAAAGAGAGAAACAACTTTATTTAGTTTTTCACATGGCTTTAGTTGCTCCAACACTCAGTTGTGTACGTGGTGCTGGGGTTTGAACCCGGGTCCTCCTGCTTGCCTGGCAAGCGCCGAAACCGCTGAGCCACTGCTTCAGCCCCTCCTTTTACTTTTAAACTGTCATTATCATTATATTTGATGTGAACTTGTTGTAGAAATCAAATGATTGAGTCATATTTTTAAATCAATTTTGCCAATTTCTGTCTTTGTTGTGTTTAGACCTTTTGCATTTAATGAAACTTTGTTAAGGCTGAGTCTTCTCTTATTGTTTTTGTATTCTATTTATGACAACTGTTTTTCATTCCTTTTTTTTTTTAATCTAGGTTTTCTGTGGATTACCTGAACATTTTTAGAATTCCACTTGATTTGTTTTCAATGCTTTTGAGTCTTTCAATGCTTTTGGCTTTTCAATGGTTGCACTAGTTATTACATGTATTAACATATTATCTGTATATTACATGTACTATTTTTACACATAATATGTATACATTTACATGTATTGTAATTGCATGTGGTAGCATCAGAATCTATTACTGGTGTTGTCATTTTACCTGTTTGAGAGAAGTGTGGAAACCTTACTACCTCTTCTACTTTGCTCTACCCTTCCACACTTATAATTATCTTAAATATTTCCTCTACATACCTTTTGATTCACATGAGACATTATTATGATTTTTGTTTCCACCATTAGTTTAGAAAGCTCAGAAGGAAAGCTTATTAATTTACCTATAGTTTTACTTATTGTGTTCATTCTTCCTTTCTGATGTTGTAAAACTTCTAATTTTCTGTTTAGAGATTTTCCTTTAACTTCATTTACAGTAGGCGTACTGGAAACTAAATGACTATCTTTTGTTCATGAGAGAATATTTTGATTTCCCCTCACTCTCATGTGACACTTTCATTGGGCATGAGATTTTGGGTTTACAGTTCTTTTCTTTCAGCACTTGAAGCATTTGACTTTACTCTGATGGGAATACAATACATATTCAGCAGAAACTGTACTTTGAATTTTTATCTTTTTCCGGGCTAACAATATGTGGCAGGATACTCTCTTGTGATGCTAGGCAGTGGCAGTGACCCGCAGCTCCCAGCCACGGGGTCATCAGGGGAAACAACCCATGCTCTACAGTGCATCCTTTGGTATGTTACCATTGTCATCCTCTTGAATATCCCCTTACTTTGTGGTATAAAGTATTTCATGTATGCCTTGTGCTTTTCCTTCTGTAGTCCTGGACTCAGTCATTTCTCTAAGACATACCAATTGAGAACTGTGTTTAGAAACCAAGATCTGGGTGCTCAGTGTACTTGGCTGCTTTTGGGGTGTTGCTGTTCCCAGGCCCTTACAGTGGACACAGCTAAGGAATTAATACACACACACACACACACACACACACACACATACACATACACATACACACGCACACGCACACGCACGCACACACACAGTTTACACTGATCTGTATATTGAATATTGTGAGTTCACAATAATACTTCCATTTCAAGTCAGTATCACAAGGATTCAATAAGATTTTGCTTTCCATATTTGTAATTCCCTTCTTGAACACTAAGTTGACTCCTCTTACCCCTCAGTATATTTACTTATTTGCCCAATGTAGTAGCTTTTTTTTTTTTTTTAAAGAGGGACAGTGAGAGAGACAGAGACAGAGAGAAACAACTTTATTTAGCTTTTCACATGGCCTTAGTTGCTCCAACACTCAGTTGTGTACGTGGTGCTGGGGTTTGAACCCGGGTCCTCGTGCTTGCCAGGCAAGCGCCGAAACCGCTGAGCCACCGCTCCAGCCCCCAATGTAGTAGCTTTGAAGCTTCATACGTAATTGTGCTTAGGTACAGTGGTGTCATGGAACAGAGGTGGATTCTGGAATCACTGTGTGTTTAGTAGAACAATAGATTATGCTGGTGTTGAAATGACCCTTCTTCGTGGAGTGGAGAGATGGATAAAGCAGGCAGATGAGTTTGCTTCTCAAGCCCCTAGAGAACTGTCACTACCGTCTCGGAGTTCCTTGACACATGAATTACTACTTACTTTCCACATCTTGAATGTGAGCCAAAGCACACAGATGTAACAATTAGAATCTAGAGTTGGGGTCTTCAGTAGAGGAGGTGCTGGCTGTTGGAGTAGGTTAGGGAGGTGACCTGCAGGAACTCCAAGTATATCTTTTTTAGGAAGAAAAATGTGCAGAAAGGGTGTGTGTGTGTGTGTGTTTTCAAGTAAGCTAATGATTTAAAATCCTCACACTGAATTAATATATTTACACATTAGAAATCCATATGAAGAACAGACTTTCCTACACTTTACTGTTTGCTAGAAGAAAATTATTAATGAGTTGTGTTGATTGTAGTATTTTCCTCAATGAACTGTAGGGAGTAGAAATAGAAAATAAAAAACTGAGATGAAGCCTAATCAGCCTCAATTATTTTACATGATGGCTAAGCATTTCAGATGTTGTTATGTTTTGGTCTGCTTTATTTTTTTTGTAAGAGGGAGAGAGAGTGAGAGAATCAATTTATTTTTCCATCTGACCTTTGTTTCTCTGACACTCAGTTGTGTATGTGGTACTAGGGTTTGAACCTGGGTCCTCACGCATGCCGAGCAAGTGCACCAACCACTGAGCCACTGCTTTAGCCCCCTTGGTCTGTTTTTTAAGAAGTTTCACAGGCCTGTTACAATTCTGAATGAAAGCATCATATTGAAAAAGAAATGATGAAATTGAATTTATCTTGGAAAGAGATGAAACTTAATTATATATCAGTGGGAGATTATTCTTTTATTGTTCCAAATATTATAAATCTATTGGTTATCCTGAATTTTATTTAGTTTTCTGAACATGTGGTTGTGATTTCTATACTGTTGAAGACATTCCAGTACATTAATAATCTGGAACCTGTCACACAGATGGATTTTCTCTTAGCTATAGACTGATGCAGAAGGTATCAGTATTCTTTTAGGACATCTTAAAAATTTTGGATACTAAACTAAAAGTATATAATCCACAACAAGCTTATTATGCTAATTAAATGTTTATAATAGACATTTATTCATGATTTCAAAATAACATCTTTTGCCCCGGTTAGAACAATACAGATTAAATTTATATGGGGCTTTATTCTTGTTGAATGAATTAGTGAAAGTTACATTCCTGTAGTATAAAGGAGACCGGAAAGGTAGATAGATGTGACCTCTCTAAAGTACGAACTGTGTGAAGGTCCAGGCTTTTTCATTCTATTCTGCTTCTTCCCAAAGTGTGCCTTAATGGAAAGTTGCATTTAACATTTTTAATTGATCTTTTTTCTTTTGACAATGTATTTGATAGTTATGGGGACATTCTTTATCAAATGTGACACTGGCTACAAAGACTTGTTAATCTTTTCCTTTCAATTGCTGAATCACATATAAGAGGCTGTTTCTGCTGGTGATTATAAGTGTGTATCCTTGAGCAGTTTCTGCACAGTTTTTGATTTTTTTATAGTGATGTAGTATCTTCTTCACTATGTCTTTTTTTTTTAAGCAGAGAGGGACAGTGAGAGAGGGAGCAAGAAAGAATCAAGTTTTTATTTAGTTTTTCATGTGGCTTTCATTGCTCTGAGACTTTGTTGTGTACGTGGTGCTGGGGTTTGAACTCGCATACTTGCGCATGCCTGGCAGGTGCCATAACTGCTGAGCCACTGCTCCAGCCCCTTCACTATGTCTTTTAACTTTCTGATCTTGAGCAAAGTACTCAATCTATTATGGTCAGAGTTTTCTTCTCTGTAAAGAAAGTAGATGAGATAATTTCTAAGGAAACTTGGAATATCTCAATTTCTCTTTAAGATCTCTATCACCTTCTGAAATAAATCCAGGACATGGATTACATGACAGCAGTGGTTTTATGCTCGTTTTGCCCCAAGAATAGTGCCTGGTGTATAGTAAGCACTTAATAAGTATTAGTTAACTAAACGAAAAAGGGAAAAAAAGAAAAACCTTCAACAGGAAAAAACTGACAGATTATATTCCCTGGCTGGGAAGCATATGTATTCAGCTGTACAAGTAATAGTCATTTTGGTTCTAGTGCTGCCCTGGGAAATTCTTCCAGTGGCTCTTCTTCTCCTCTAGGTAAAGACTGAAATTTTGAACTTATTTGAGAAAACCGATCTAGACCTGCACCTGCTTATGTTTCAGTTTTCTTCATCTCCATCTTTTCCTGCTCCTTCCTTCCTTAGTCTCCTACATGCTAATACTTTTGGCTGCAGCCAGCCACACTTAACTTCCTCCAGGTCCTTGGTGTCCTGGCATTCCACCTCTTGACTATCCTGTATGCCGCTTTCTTCCACCCTACCTCTACCTTATCTTTACTTCTAGTAGTTAGCACCCTTTATTTCCTATGATAGTTCATGGTACATGATCTTATAGTTACTAGATAATCGTCTGTATCGCTTACTAGGCTTTAAAAGCTTGCTGAGAGAAAGTCATTGCCTGACTTGCTCACCTTTGTACAATATTGCACCTCTAGTGCATGGCCCAGGAGTTACTGGTAGCTGGAGCACCCTTCTACCCATGGGTCCAGGATGCTGAAATTCTGATAAAGTCAGAACACTTCTGTTCTTAATGTTCTGTGACCACTTCCACTCCCAATTTACTAAAATAAATTATGTTTAATAATGCATATTTCCCATTACAAATATAATAATAAATTACATATAGCAGATTATATAAAAATAATAATTTATTTAAATATAATAAAATATGACCCATAAGATTTGGAATCAGGAGTACCATATTTGCTAGAATGATCAAGGAGAAAACTATTTTAGCAGTACCTAAATCAGTACTGGCATACAGTAGGTGCTTAATAAATATTAAGTGAATGAATGAGACCGAATTAATGAACATCTGGAGGAAGAGGGTTCTACACAAAGGGAATAATAAACAGCAAGATCCTATGTTGGGAACATACTTGACCCATTCAGTGGGCTAAAATCAGGCTAGTGTGACTGAGGCCTAACAAATGAAACTAAGGTGTAGAGATGAGATTATAGACAGGACTGTGCAAAACTATATATAGCTGTTGGCCAAAATAAGGAACTTGGATTTAAGTTTAATAGTAGTTGGAGACCTTGGCAGGGTATTGAATTGGGGGATGATATGATCTGATAGTTATGAGGAGTTATCCTCTGGTGTAAACCATCACTGATAGTTATGTTACTGCAGTAGCCTTCCACAGTTCTCAGATATATTCTCCACAGTGATCCCTGAGTGATCTTTTAATAATGCAGTTCTGATCAGGTCAATCTATAGTTGAAGACTCTTCGGCTGCTGTTAAAAAAAAAGAAGAAAGGAAAAAAAAAAAAGACTACAATCCCTAACATGGGTTGAATGATTTGATATATACTGAGGGTACCGTCATGTTAGTTGTTTCCGTTTCGTTTTCTTCTTTTTTGTTTCCTTGAAAAGGTTTCAAGTTCTGTCTCTGTTATCTTGCCCACAGTGCCACTACTTTTCAGTCCACTTGCCTAATTTCTCTTCATTTTTTTCAGGGCACATCCTTAGCAACTCTCTGACCTCCACCCCTACACTTAGACCAGATTATGTGTTATCCTCTCCCAGAGCTCCTGTTTTTTGTTATTGCAGGAAGGTGGTAAGTTGTAGCTTCCCTGCTGGATGGCTGGCTCAATGTGGCAGGGTATTTGCGGCTGCTCAGAGATATGGTTGTTGCTCCTTGCTAAATGCCCAACTCATAGGAAGTGCTTATGTTTGAAAGTAAGAATTAAAGAAAGACTTTTCAGTTCCAAGGGTCTGTGTTATAGTTTGGATCTGGAATATCCTCCAAAGGCTCATGTGTTGAAGGCTTGGTCCTTACCTGGTGGTGGTGCTATTGGTAAGAGGTGGAAGCTGTAGGGGGTAGGGCCCAGTTGGAAGAGGTGGGTCACTAGGGGCATGGCTTTGAAGGGTATTTTTTCACCCTGGACCCCCCACCCTCCCTCCCTTCCTTCCTTTCCCTCTTTCTCTCTCTCTCTCTCTCTCTCTCTTTCTCCTTCCTGGCTGCCACAAGGTAAGCAGCTCTGCTCTTCCACATGCACCCCACCGTATTCTGCTTCTCTATAGGCCCAAAAACAATGGAGACAAATGAACATGAACTGAAACTTCTGAAGAATGAAGCAAAAAGAATTTTTTCCTCCTTTAAATTGATTTTCTCAGGTATTTTGTCACAGTGATAGAAAGCAGACTAATGCAGCTCACTTTGCACATCCTGCGTTTAACGGTTTCTGCTTTTGTTGAGATGAAAGTTAATGTTTCTTTTTTATCTTTTATTTATTTTTCTTAGAGTATTATAGTTTTACATAGAAGTTGAGTACATTTTGACAGAATCTTACACACATGGAACTTAATTTACTCCATTTCAGTTCCTATCCCCCCACTTTCCTATCTCTCTTCCCTCCCCCATAATCCTTCCACTTGTGATCTTCCTTTCACTTATTTATTTATTTTTATTAATGCTTTATAGATATACATAAAAGTGGAATCCCTTGTGGTATATTTATATATGTACATAATATGGTTTTGTCAAGTTGATTTTGCATTTCCTCTCCTTACCCATCCCCTCTTCCTGCCTCCCACTCAATCAATTTCTACACCATTGATCTTTCCTATATATTTATGACATCCTGTTCCTGCACCCACCTTCTTTCTGTAATTTTGCTCTGGCAAGACAGAAAACTTCTGACATTTGATTTTCCAAGTCTGGCTTATTTCAGTTAGCATGATGGTCTTAATTTCCATCCATTTCCTACAAATACCATAATTTCATTCTTCTTTATGGCTTAGTAACCTCCATTGTATATATATACCTCATTTTCTTAATTCATTCATCTAACGATGGGCATCTGGGCTAATTCCATAATTTGGATATTGTGAACTGTGATGCTATAAATATTGAAGTGGCTTGGCTGTATTGCTATAGTATGCTGATTTTAGTTCTTTTGAATAAATAACAATGAGAGGGAAAGCTGGGTAATATGGTGGTTCCGTTTCTAGTTTTTTAAGGAATCTCCATAGTACTTTCTGGAATGGTTGTAGTAATTTGCTGTCCCCATGAACAATGTGTAAGTGTACCTTTTTCTTTACATCCTCACCAACATTTATTATTGTTTGTATTCTTAATAATTGCCATTCTGACTGAAGTGAGATGAAATCTTAGTATAGTTTTGATTTGCATTTACATTTCCCTGATTGTTAGAGTTGCTGAATATTTTATCCTATACTTATTGGTCATTTATGTTTCTTTTGAGAAATGTCTTTTTAGTTCTTTTGCTCATTTATTGATTGGGTATTTGGTTTTTTGGAGTTAAGTTTTTTGAATTCTTACATATTCTGGATATTAATCCTTTATCAGCAGAGAAGCTGGTAAAGATTTTCACCTATTCTGTAGACTCTCTCATCAAGTTCTTAAATATTTCCTTTGCTGTACAGAAGCTTTTTAATTTGATGGCATCCCACTTATTGATTCTTGGTTCTATTTCTGGAGCTTTATGAGTCTTGTTGAGGAAATCAGTCAATTTTTCTTTTGTGCTACATAGGAGATAAGGATCTAATTTCATTCTTCTACCATTTGTAAAAAAAAAAAAAAGGTTATTTTTTTCTCTAACACATACTTTTGGAACCTTTGTCAAGTATCAGAAGGCTGGAAGCATGTGGGGTTTTCTCTGCATCTTCTATTCCAGTGGTCTTCAGATCTATTTTGATGCTAATACCACGCTGCTTTTGTTACTAGAGCTCTGTAATATAAATTGAGATTGAGTATTGTGATGATTCCTACATTGTTCTTCTTGCTCAAGATTTCTTTGGGTATTCTATATTTCTTGTTCTTCCAAATGAATTTCAGGACTGTTTTTTCCTAGTTCTGTGAAGAATGTCATTGGTATTTTGATGAGGATTGCATTGAAACTGTGTATTACTTTTGGTTGCATGGTCATTTTGACAATATTAATTCTGCCTAATTCTTCTTTCTCTCTCTCTTTTTAAAAGAGGGACAATGAGAGAGAGAGAGAGAGAGAGATCAGTTTTATTTAGTTTTTCATGTGGCTTTCATTGCTCCGACACTTCCTTGAGTACGTGGTGCTGGGTTTTGAACTTGTGTCCTTGCACTTGGCAGGCAAGCGCCGTAACCACTGAGCTGCCGCTCCAGCCAGATAAGTTTCTTTCTTTCTTTCTTTTTTTAAAGAAAGAGGGATAGTGAGAGAGAGAAAGAGAAAGACAGAATCAATTTTATTTAGTTTTTCATGTGGACTCTGTTGCTCCGAGACTTTGTTGTGTATGTGGTGCTGGGGTTTGAACTTGCGTACTTGCACGTGCCAGGCAAGCGCCATAACCAGTGAGCCACTGCTCCTGCCCCCCATAAGTTTCTTAAAGATAAAGTAATTAGTTAAAAAAGTAGTCAACAGGAAAGAATAGTGGTGAAATCACTGTGACTAATTTAATTAACAAAACTACCTTTAGAGCTATTAAACTCACTGCTGATGGAAGCTGTTATTCCCTGCTGAATAAAACAATGATTCAACTTGCTTTCTGTTTACAATTAGTTGAAAAAAATTTTTGTTATTGTATTTGTATTGGAATAGTGTGGCTGTTATTGCAAATCTTGTGAGTAAAGTTCTCTTCTCATGTGTGCCATGAAAAAATGATTTCCCCGAGTTTAGTCACAGTGGTGTAGATTCCTATTTCATGTTTAGTCTCCTAATTATATGCTTTCTAGTTGCCTGAAGTAGCACCATGATTCATCATTTAGCCACCTTTTAAAAATTAATGCTGTCTTCTTTATGTTTTACATGGTGATGAATATTTCCTGTTTGTGTCTAGTGGAGTGCATTTGACATTTCGTACATGCCAAATCGAGACTTCAAAGATTTTGTTAAGAGTTGAGCAATATTGGTGAATAAAGAGTGAGGAATGATCTGAAAGGACCATATCTTCATGTAGAAAAGTCTCTTGAAAGACTTTAAAAAGCTACTTTTAGCAGTTCATAATTATATGTTTGTTACTAGTTCATGGTCTTCAAAGATGATAATTCGTCAAAAACAGTTTGACTTTTAAGGATACAAGATCATCAGTTTATCAAAAAGAATATATATTTAGTATGTATTTAGTATTGTATGTAGTTACTGACAATATAGAAATGAATTGCATTTCATGGTAATTTAGTGGATCTTTTCATAGAACAAAGATTGTACTTTTTATTTTATACTTCAGGGAGTATTCTATGACAACTAAAATTGTGTTCCATGAGTTACTGTGAATTAAAGTTTATTTTTTTGGAAAATATAACTTGAAAAACAGAGAAGAAGGTAGAAAATTATTTAATATGTATTCTACAGAGCTGTTGGGAATGTTCTTTTGTTAATTATTTTTATTAAAGCCTCTGGATTTGTGAAAAAGTTTTAATAAAAGAAACATCAATTTGTGTTATTCTCCTGTCTTTTACTGAGCTTTGCAAAGTTAAGCAAATACATATGTATGAACTTGTAGGACATGATGGAAACCTTAAATATGGCTTGTTTGGGACCAAAGGAGCCTCAGATATTGACATTCTAATTCAAGTCCTTATTTTGCAGAGTCATGTAGAATCATGGTTAAATAGGTGCTTTTAGAGTTTTCTATGACCTGGGTTCAAATCTTAATTTATTAGCTATGTAATTTGGACAAATTATTTTATCTCTTTAATAATCAGCTTTCTCATTTATGAAATGAGGCCAGTGATACGTCCCCTAGGAGACTGTTATTTAATGAGATAAAATAGTCATATTGCCTATGACATAGTGAACATTCAATAAATGAAAATAGAAATGAATTATTCCTATAAAGAGATATAAAGCCCCAGGAAGATTAACTGATTTATCCAAAGGTTAATAAAAAGAAAAAAACAGCTCATTGGCACTTCTAGTGGTGAACTTGAGCTTTAAACCTCGCTTGAAAAAATTTTAATAATGAAATGTTAGGCAAGGGGTTCCATTTTGTTTGTTTTATGAGTCATAAAATATCTAGAGGCTATTTCCCCTACTTTTATTCCTAGGAATATAATGAACATAAAATAAGAGCTAGATTGAAAATAATACCTCTAGGCAATTTAGATTTTAGTTTTTGTGTTTTGAGTTATATAAGTAATACATAAGTACAATGAGAATTCAGCAAAGGTTTTGTTTAGAGAGAAAGAATAAAAGCTGAGTACTTAGAAAAGAAAGCTGAATAAAGGTGGAAAATAATTAGCATTGTGTAACAAAGTGACAGTGGCTAGTGATGACTACAGAGGGAATAATATGATATTATTTAAAATTAAAAAATGTAAAATCCTGAGAGAGCTTTATCTATTTCATAAGCTTATGTAGATTTTCTTCACATCTTGCTCTCTTCCATTCTATCCTATGTGGGGCCCACATGTGAGTTCAAAAAAATAGTGAATGTTAAGGAAAAACCAACATGAAAAGTTGAAAATAATCAACATTCTACATAACTGGCATGGCATAGTAGAAAGCTTATTGGACTTAGAAGCCAGTAATCTTGGTGTGAGTCCTGGTTTTGCCATTTACAAGTTGAGCGTACTTAAGTCGGTTGGTATCTCAGGATCTTTAAATTGGGTCACTGATAATGGCTTAGCTCGTAAGGGGTGGATCAAATGAGATATGAGGTGGTTTGTAAATTCTGAAATGCTTTAAAAATAAGATATAGTGGTAGTATTTGAAAATAGATCTTAATATTATAATTTATTTACTTTTCAAAAATATTTCTTAATTCAGTCATTCCCCTGCCCCCAGAACAGAGCGAGAAAGCTATTTTTGTGTGGCTCTGATTATTAAAAAGATGTCAAATGCTGGGGGTGGTAGCATGCCCTGTCATCCCACTGACTCAGGTGCTCTGCAGGCAGGAGGATGACAAATTTGAGGTTAGCCTGAGCAACTTAGTGAGTTCCTATCTTAAAATGAAATTAATAAAATACAAATAGGGTTGGGGATGTAGCTGAATAGAACATTTGCCTAGCATGTGTGAGACACTGGGTTCAATCCCTAATAGCACAAAACGTAGAAACATAAAAACGAATGGATTTTCATCTGTCAGTGTCAAATTGGGTAGAGTCCTGCTGAAGATGTGAAGGTGGATATTAACTCTAATGCTTACTCTGACCTAAGAACTATGCAATCTTTGATACTTAGTCTGGAAATACAAACAGAACTCCTTATAAAAGTAGCAGTTGTAGTATTGAAATATCCTATTATGTGCAGCCTTCAGAATTTCAATGTAATTAAATTGGAGAGATAAGAAGCCTACATAGAGTCATTTCTTAAAAATCTTCATAAGAAAAATTCTTAACTTCCCATAGCTGTCAGTCTCTACATAATCTGTGATGAAGTGCCTTATTTTATTCCTGAAAACTCACAAAATTCTTTTTATCAGCTTGTCATATACAGGATTACTTGAGTTGGAGGTTTCAGTGTATCGTGAATTCTATATTATCTATTGTTGAACTTTTCATATTAGAAAACGAAACTGCTGGGACTGGAGCAGTGGCTCAGTGGTTACAGCGTTTGCCTGGCATGTGCGAGGACGTAGATTTGAACCCAAGCACCATGCACACAATGAAGTGTCCGAGTAACAAAAGCCACATGGAAAGCTAAATAAAAAGAATTGATTCTCTCTTTCTCTCTCTGTATCTCTCACTTTCTTTCTCTCTCTTAAAAAAAGAAAATGAAGCTGCTGGCAGTGGTTGTATATGTGTATATGTAAGCAGGTGGGAAAAACTACTCAGTTTCTAACAAAGACCTCCTTCTATATCTTATAAGAAAATTCTAAACTTTGATTTTTTAAAATAATACTACCATTACTACTGTTGCTACTTTTGTGTTTATTGAGCACTTATGAGCCAGACATTGTTCTAGATAATTTACTCATTCAATTATCTTAATAAATTACTGAGTAGGTTGTATAACCATCCGAAATTAACAGAGGAGAAAACATATACAGAGAAGTTAGGTGATACTCTTATGGGCACAGAGATAGTAAGTGGCAAAACCAGAACTCTGTTGTTTGGTGCAGAACTCATACTGCTGACCCTCTGCAGTACTTCTACTAACATCCACATGATACTGTTGTAATAACCCTCTTTGTATTGCTTATTTCTGCATTAGGAAAATAGTTTTGTCCAGTTGGAGAGGATAAAGAATTACATAATGATAGGTGAAGAATTGTAAAAAAAAAAAAAAAAAAAAGAAGAAGAAGAAGAATTGCATAAAATCCATTTGCATGATTATAGTATGGATTTCAATGAACTTTTCTGGACTTACACAATTATCAGGAGTTGATTTCATACTGATTACTGGTGAAACACCAGTAATATGAAATGTTGCCTAGTTGATCAACTTTTGATATAATGTTAGAGACAGACAGTGACTTAATTGCCACACTCAACTCGGCTACCCATGTAGGTATACATGTGTGAACCACCATGTGGCAGTGAAAGAGTGACGTGGTGGAGAAGTTTGTGCAAGAGACAGAAGAAATATGGCTTTGATAGTCTTCAGTGTCAGTTATTCAGACAACCTGGATTAGTTCATGAATGTTCACTTGGTCAACTAAAAACAATCACGCATAATATGGAGGTTAGTATGCTGAGTTTAGGAAACTGTTTAGGACAGAAGTAGACTTTAGGAAGTTGGGCATATCTGAACAATCAAAGCTGTTTATATGTAAACAAACAATTTTCAAGGAAACATGCCCTATGTATCAGTGTTAAAGATCATGGAGACTATGTATTTCTTCTAAAATATTTTAAGAAGAGGCAGAAAGTACAAGCCCCAAATGACTTTAGTATACTGTATATGCATTAATCAGGGTTTTATGAATAAAAATACTCAATGTAATTTAGGTAGTTTGCACAATATATTATAAATACTTGAATATACTGAATTAAAAATTATAAGACAGAGGCTGAAGCAGTGGCTCAGTAGTTGAAACACTTTGCTGGAATACACAAGGACACAGGTTGAAATCCCAGCACCACATACACAAGTAAGTGTTGGAGAAACTAAAACCAGATGAAAAAAATGAAATTCTTTCTCTCTCTCTCTCTCTCTCTCTCCATCTCTCCCTATATTCCTCTTTAAAAAAATTATAAGACAGTATCATTTATAGCAATAGTAATAGTAGCAACAATCACAATGTCAACTATACAACTACTTAGTGTTTATTGTGAATCAGGAAAGTGCTTTAGGTACATTATTTTATTTGATCCTATAAAGTTACCATTTTTATTTTCATCTCTAGATGAGAAATCTGAGAAAAAGAATTATGTGTTCAATGGCATATAACTGGAAAGTAAAGTCTATAGAGCTGTTAAGCCAAGTGAGGAGGAAAGAGAGTGCTAGGATATGGCATTGGAATGGGCTTCATCACTGTTTTATACAGGGTGGTAGGGGACCTCCCTGTTAAGTGACATTTCAGCAGATACCTGGAGAGAAAAGAATGTTTACAGGAGGAATGTTCCTGGCAAAGGAGGGAAAGAGGTCCCTGTGCTTGGAAGGATGATATAGGAGGCCATATATTTGGAGTCGGCAAAGGAGAGAATGGTTGGACTCCAGAGCCCATGTTTCAATCCTACACTAATGTAATTTAATGGGGCAACCACAGGATTCCCAACCCACTGTGATCTTGGGGACAAACTATATTAGTGAGATACATACTCTCATGGGTAGGAGGAGGGTATTGACATGCTAGTCTGGGGGGATTCTCTGAGAAATCTCTGTGATCTAGGGAGATGTCCTTTTGAGAATAAAAGTAGGGTATGATTGTAAACCATGAGTTTGGAAAACTGTCCAGTTTTCCACAAAATTTTCCTGTGATCTTCCATTACCTGCTGAACTTCAGAGAAACTGTATGTCTTTCTGAAAGCCCCATAGCAAATAGGCCTACCTTTGATTTATGATAAAGATTATGTTCATAATTGCTAAGCTATGTTGCTCTTCTCAGAGTATGAAATTAATTGCAAACTCTTTGGCATCCTGTCACTTGCAGATTGAAGTCACAAGACTTCGAAAAAAAATACAGGGCCCTTGTAGTATGGCTCTCACCTTCTTTTGCCCTTACTTTTGCTCCTCTGCTTGTACCTTGGCAGAGAACAAAACATTCGTAGGACTTTGTGTATTCTGAAATGTCCTTCTCTTGATATTAAAATTTTATATTTTCCTTAAAGCCTTTTTTTGCTGTTTTCTTTCCTAGATGGAGTTGTAACTTCTTTCCATGTCTGCTTTTGGAACTTGTGTTTTGATGTACTTGCTCATAATTGCCAGTTGAAATCATGCCCTTAAGCCCCTCTTCTCCCAGACTGCATTAGATTTGCATAAAAATCTATGCAAGTATTGATCATGGATCTTATCACAGTTTTTTTAATGATTTCTCTTGCACGTTATTAAGTCTTTGAAAGCTTGTTTTTAAAATCTATATCCTGGGCTGGAGCAGTGGCTCAACAATTACAGCACTTGCCTGGCATGTGCAAGGATGCAAGCTCAAATCCCACATACACAATGAAGTGTCAGAGCAGTGAAGGCCACGTGAAAAACTCAGTAAAAATTGATTCTCTCAAAAAAAAAATAGTTGAAATAGATACACTGTTCAAAAATAGATGATAATAAAAACAATTGTTGTTTAATGAAAGATCATTGTGTGGCAGACATTAAAATGTGCTAAATTACAAAATTTCATTATTCTAGGTTAAATTTAAACTTGAAAGACGCAACTTACCAGGCATAACTTTAAAACTAAATTTGTATTTTTATAAATATAACTTTTAAAACTAAATTTAAAACCATGCATTTATTTTGAAATAGTGCTAACTGGATATTAGTAGAGTTAGTTGGGCTTTAAGTAGAGGAAGAGGTCCTTAGAAAGGAACAAAAGTTATCTTTGTTTCTTTATATTCAGTTTTGAAAATGTTACTTCAAATGTGTATACTTGGCTACATGGCAGACATCTTCCGGAAAGAACACTGTACTCATTTATAATTTAGACGTGGCATGTGGGGTGAGACAGAGGGCTATTGGGGAAGTAAGCCCAGATGAGACCCTGCATAATGCAGTGCTTCAAGTTGTTATCAACAGTTAATTGTAAAGGCTTCTGTAAGGGCCATCCTTCCAACCTAAGGCCCAAAGTGGAATACTTCAGGCCGTGGTTTCTTAGTGCCAGTCCTAATTTTCATTCAGTAGGAAGCCTACTAGTTAGGAAACCTATTCAGTAATTTTTGAACAGGAATTCACATTGCTGATTGCTTTGTATTTCTCAGTATGTTATCTCAAATTGATACACTGCTTATAGTCAATGATAAAATCATGTTTAGACAAATATTTAATTTTTACTTACTTAACATTTGTTACTCTAGCAATGTTGAATTACACTCTGAAGTACTTTCAAGCAAAAAATCTAAAAAAAAAATTGATGTAGTTTCCCGCACTTCTCATGGCACAATATAGCCTTTCTTTCCTGTTTTTTTTTTTTTTTTTTTTTGGTCTTGATTTCATTATCTCCTAAATTTCTCAATATTTTGTGTCAATGAAATGACTTAGATATTCTTTATTAAACCCTAATCCTAATAAGTCTCTTTGTAAGGAAGACTATATTAGTGCTTAAAAGTGCTTTCAGTCCTTTACATAGAAATTTATTCTGAAGCTCTGTTTGTGGTTCTACTGCAGTGATACAGCTGCCAAAGCCCTGTGGGAAGCCTTACTGAGCACCAAGCAGAAAGAGGCAGTGATGGAAGTTCGGAGACATCTAGTGGAAGCAGCAAGCAGAGAAAACCTGCCAATCAAGATGAGTATGGGTAAGCCTTTCCACTACACCTGGGAAGCTTTTGTAAGCTTGCTGAACTGTGGGCCAGTCTAGCCAACTGGGAACCTAGGTAAAAGTATTGAATATATTTCTTAATTGATCTAAAGCTATCAAAATTGGTCTGGACTAGCTTCCCTTAATTCTGTTTCACTCCTATTTCCATTCCCCCGCCCTACTCCACTTATGGAAGATGAAAGTTCTTTCATTGGTTTTGAATTAATGAATGAAATAGTATACTGAAAAACAGTTGAGCAGACAGACATACTCTGATCTGGCCCCTTACCCTTAGAGCAGTCTGCTAATTGTCCAGTCACATGAATGTTATCTCTTCTTCCCCATGAATCACATGCCTCCTGTTTCTCTTTTTCTCTCTCTTTCTGTTAACATCCAACTTTGCCTTTGGAAGAATATATCTGTAATGGAATTTAAGTTTTTTAAAATTTACTTATTTATTTATCTGTTTTTGTGATACTAGGGATTGAATTTAGGGCCTTGAGCACACTAATGCTCTACCAATGAGCTATATTCCCCAGCTGAAATTTAAAATTTAGATGTTATTTTTTCTTTTGACCAAGTTAAAAAAAACGCAAAAGTAATATTTTTCCTTTTTTTAATTAAGACATTTGTTGCACAATCAAAAATGTATCCAAAGTAACAATATGATATGTATATATTTTTAAATCAGAATTACCACCTCCCTTCTCCTCCCCAACCATCCCCTTCCCAGTCCTGTCAGATTCATATCTATGATTTCCCTAGATTATGGGTTGCTTCTCCTTGCTGGGTCTAATACATGAGATTGACAGCTTTTCAGATAGGCCTGGCTTTAGCTCTAGCCTCCACAGATGAGTGGAGATATTCGACTCTTGACTCTCTGGGTTGGGCTAACTTCACTGAACATGATTTCTTCTATCGCCATCCATTTACTTTCAAAGGCTGCAATTTCAATGTTTCTAATTGCTGAGTAGAACTCCATGGTATGTACATACCATATTTTTTGGATCCATTTATCCAGTGAGGGGTATCTAGATTGGTTCCATATGTAGCTATTGTAAATTGGGCTGCTATGAACATAGATTTTGCTGAGTTGCTGTAATGTGCTGATTCTATCTCCCCTAGAAAAATACCCAGGAGAGGGATAGCTGGATCATGTGGTGGGTTCATCCCTAATTTTTTGCGAATTCTCCACACTGCTTTCCAGAGGGGCTCTTCCAGTCTGCAGTTCCACCAACAGTGCGCTAGTGTTCCTATCTCTCTACAACCCCTCCAGCATCTGTTATTGTTTATATTCTTCATTTTTGCCAATCTGACTGGAGTGAGGTGAAATCTTAATGTGGTTTTGATTTCCATTTCTCTGATTACTAGTGATTTAGAGCACTTTCTCATGTATTCATTGGGTTGCTTAATGTCCTCTGTTGAGAAGTTTCTATATAGCTCTTTGGTTCATTTATTGATTGGGTTGTTTGTGCTTTTGAGATTGAGATTTTTGAGGACTTTGTAAATTCTGGATATTAGTCCCTTGTCAGAAGAATCACAGGCCATGATTCTCTCCCATTCTGTAGGAAGTCTCTTGACAATTTTGATCAATTCCTTAGTTGTGCAAAAGCTTTTTAGCTTTATGACATCACACTCACTGATATTTAACTTTACTTATTTTACTTTAGGAGACATTTTGAGAAAGTCTTTGCCTACTCCCAAATGCTGGAGTGTTGGTCCTAACTTTTCTTCCAGCAGTTGCATTTAATTCTTAGTTTCTGATCCATTTTGATTTGATTTTTGTGCAAGGTAAAAGATAAGGGTCTAATTTCAACTTTCTGCAAGTAGCTGACCAGTTTGTCCAGCACCATTTGTTAAACAGGCTGTCTTTCCTCCATGTTATCTTTGGTCCCCCTTTGTCAAAGATCATATGTTTAAAGATTTGTGGGTTTGTTTCAAGGTCTTCTATTCCATTGGTCTTCGTTCCTATTTTGATACCAGTACCATGCTGTTTTTGTTACTATAACTCTATAGTATAGTTTTAGATCTGGTATAGCAAAGCCACCTGTTTTGTCTTTCTTGCTTAGTAATGTTCTGGCTATTCTGGATTTCTTATTGTTCCAAATGAATTTGAGAATTGCTTTTTCTATATCTGTAAGAATGACATTGGTATCTTGAAGGGGATTGCACTGAATCTATAAAGAACTTTTGGCAGAATGGCTATTTTTATTATATTAATTTTGCCTAACCAAGAGCATGGAACATCTTTTCATCTTCTCAGGTCATTTTGAAATTCATTCTTCAGTGTCCGATAATTTTTGTTTTAGAGGTCTTTGACTTCCCTTGTAAGATTAATTCCCCTGTATGTTATTCTTTTTGAGAATATTGTGAATGGCACCAAATTCCTGATTTCTTCTTTTGCCCTATCACTGTTGGTGTATAGGAATGCTATTGATTAAAAGAGTGCTAAATTTTATCAAAGGTCTTTTCTGCATCAACTGAGATGATCATATGGTTTTTATCCTTAATTCTGTTTAAGTGATGAATTACATTAATTGATTTGCATATGTTGAACTAGCCCTGCGTACCTGGAATAAAGCCCACTTGATCATGATGAATTATCTTTTTGATATGTTTTGCATACAGTTTGCTAGAAATTTATTAAGGATTTTTGCATCTAGGTTCATCAGTGATATTAGTCTGTAGTTTTCTTTTTTTTGATGTGTCCTTGTTGGGTTTTGGTATCAGAGTTATGGTTGCTTCATAAAACATGTTTAGGAGAGTTCCCTCCTTTTCATTTTCTTGCAATAGCTTTGTGAGGAGAAGTGTTTACCTCCTCCTCAAAATTGTGGTAAATCTCACCAGGGAAACCATCAGGTCTGGGCTTTTCTTCTTTGGTAGGCTTTTAATTGCTATATGGGTTTCAGTGCCTGCTATTGGCCTGTTTAGGAATTCAATATCAACCTGTGTCAATTTAGGGATGTTGTATGTGTCTAGAAATTTGTTCATGTCTTCCATATTGTCTCATTTAGAGGGTATAGGTTTTCAAAATATGATCTTATAATTTGTTGGATTTCTGTGAGGTCAGTGGTGATTGTTCCTTTTTCATTGGTGATTTTATTGATTTGCTTCATTTATTTCCTTCTTTTAGTGAGATTGGTTAGAGGTCTATCAGTTTTATTTATTTATTTTTGAAGAACCAGCTCTTTGTTTCATCAATTCTTTTTATTGTTTTTTTTTTTTTGTTTTCAATTTCATTGATTTCAGCTCTAATCTTGATAATTTTTTGTCTTCTGCTGGCTTTGGGATTAGATTGTTCTTACTTTTCTAGGGCTTTGAGGTGGAGCATGAACTTATTTATTTGGAATCTCTCTTGATTTTTAATGTGGGCATTCAGTGCTATAAATTTTCTCCTTAAGAATGCTTTCATGCTGTCCCAGAGGTTTCAATGTGTTGTGTCTTCATTCTCATTCTCTTCTAAGAATTTTTTGATTTCTGCTCTCATGTCTTCTTGGATCCATTCTTCATTTAATGGGGTATTATTCAATGTCCATGAATATGTTGTGTTTTGTGTTATGATTTTTGCTGGTGGTTGCTAGGGTCATGGCATTATGGTTTGATAGAATACATGGAATAATGCCTAATTTTTTATATTTGCTGAGATTTCCTTTATGAACCAGAATATGGTCTCTTTTGGAGAAGGATTCATGTGGTGCCGAGAAGAAGGTATATTCTGCTGATTTGGGATGGAATATTCTATATATGTCTGTTAAGTCCATTTGATTTATGGAGTTGTTTAGGCTGGAGATTTCTTTATTGATTTCTTGTTTTGGTGATCTATTGATGACAGAGAAGTGTTGAAGTCATACAGTATTATTGTATTGAGGTCTACAAGTAGTTTTATGTCATGAAGTAATTTATTCACATAGTTGGGAGCACTATTATTTGGAGAGTATGTATTTACTATGGTTATATCTTCCTGTTATAGGGTTATCTTTACCATTAAGTAGTGACCTTCTTTATCTCTTCTGATTAGTTTTTGTTTGAAATCTACTTTGTCGGATATAAGTATTGGGATACCGGCTTGCTTTCTTGGGCCATAAGCATGGTAGATTTTCCCCATGCATTATTGAATGTCATTAACTGTTAAGTGGGTCTCTTGTAAACAGCATATTGTTGGATTTTATTTTTTGATCCAGTCTGCTAATCTGTGTCTTTTGAGTGGTGCATTTAGACCATTCACATTCAGTGTTATAATAGAAGTATAAGTGTGTATGTGGTTCATAATCATTGCATATTATTAGTAAGTTTTATGCTGTCTTGGTTGGGTATTGATAGGATGTATCTTTATTAAATGTGCTGTTTGTGGGTTTTGGGTATTGATTGCTGTTTTTTCTATCTGGAGCATATCTTTGAGGATTCTTTGTAAGGCTGGTTTTCTCTTCATAAATGCTGCCAGTTTGATTTTATGAAAAGTTCTTATTTCCCCCTCAAGTATGAAGCTGAGTTTTGCCAGGTATAGCATTCTAGGCTGCATGTTGTGGTCATTCAGACTGTGAAAGATTTCTTTCCATGACCTTCTTGCCTCCAGAGTCTGGGATGAAAAGTCAGAGGTAATTCTTATTGGTTTGCCTCTGAATGTGATTTGGTGTTTTTCCCTTGCTGCTTTTAATATTCTTTCCTTGATATCCCATTTGTACATTTTGAATATGATGTGTCTTGGTGAGTTTCTCATTTGATTAGGCCTGTCCTGGATGAGCATATCTGACTCTATTTTTATATGGCAAAAGTTTTATTTAACAATTTCCTTGAGGATGTTCCTCATACTTTTCATTTGTTTCAATTTCTTCTCGTGTCCCAGTTACTCTCAGATTGTTTCTTCTCATTTCATCCCAGACATTTAAAAAATTCTGATCATTTTCTTTAAGTTGTTTTTCTCTTTTGCTATCCTTTCTCTCAAGCTTGCTCAGCCTGTCCTCGTTGTCAGAAGTTCTTTCTTCAATAGCTGAGGTCCTATTTTCTACAGAAGTCTATTATTAAATTCTTGCATGGTTCCTCTCATGTCATTGACTGCAGATTTTAGCTCTGTTACTTTCTTTTTCTTTTTTTTTTTTTAAAGAGAGAAGGACAGAGAGAGAGAGAGAAAGAGAGAGAGAGAGAGAGAGACAGACAGACAGACAGAATCAATTTTTGTTTTGTTGAGTTCTTCACATGGCTTTTGTTGCTCTGATACTTAGTTGCGTACATGGATGCTGGGGTTTGAACCCGTGTACTTGCATATGCCGGGCAAGCACTGTAACCTCCAAGCCACCGCTCCAGCCCCCCTGTTACTTCCTTTTTGAGTATGTCTATTTCTTTGATAATAAAGTTTCTTAACCCTTGAGTTTTATCATTTCTTCCCTTCATTAATTCTTCTTTTAGTTCATTGTTCCTTTTTGTTATCAGGTTGTTGATTATTTGTTCTAGATTTCCCTCCAGGTCCTTGGATTTGTGGTGAACCTCTTCTAGTTTGATTCTTCATCTTTGAAGAGCTTCTTTTGGATTTTTGAATTGGATTTCCCTGTGTGAATGCTAGACCTGTCTCTGGGTACCTCTTCCTTATACATCAAGGAGGGATTCTGACCCTACAGCTCTGGTGACCTCTTTCTTCCAGAATGCTGTTACTGCCTGGAGCCTTATTTTGTTACACCTTTTGATCTAGGTTCCAGTACTTAGGCTTGGGACCTGGTGGGTTGCTGGGCTGCCCATTGTGTTGTTGAAACTAAGCAGTAGGTGTGTACTGCTGGGTGTTAGGATCCCAGGGGAGTCCGGTCTGGACTGACCTGTGTGCTGTTCTGGGATTTGGGCTCCTTGGTTATGGGATGGGCCCAAAAACTCTGTACCAGGCAGGTGTGCATTATAGCTGGATGGTGTTTTGGTGTGAAGTCCTTGGGGGAGACAGGTGTGCCTGATGTGATGGGACCAGAGTCCTGGGCATACACAGGTATGAGGTGGGGTTGCTCAGGTTTCTTTGTACTACTTAAATGGAAGTGAATTCTTGGTCTGAGTTCTCTGTTTGTTTCTCGTTAGGGTCTTTGTTGTAGGATTGGGGATTTTGTTGCATCTCTAATTTGAGATGAGGCGATGTTGGGGAAGTTGAGTTCAGAAGTCCAATCCCTAACCTGTGCTCTACTAGTGACCCTTGAGGTTTTTCAGCTCCCCTGAGCTAGTATGAGTTCATCAATTCAAACAGTCAATGCATACAATAAATGGTATTATTTTGGTTATTTTGTATCCAATATAACACAAACTTAAATTCCACCTCTGAAACAAATGTTAGTGTTAGTAATTGCTTTTGGCAACCATAGAGTTTGACTATCCCCTATGTCAGGCTTCAAAGCATACTATTATTAATGAGTTTGACATTCACGGCAATAATGGTTACACAGCACTAATAATGGGGGTATTGAATGGTATAAACTAATTAGAAGCCAGGGAGAGAGGGGAAAGTAAGAGGAAGTTAGAGAGGAGGTTGTATTGTCCGAAAGTGTACAGAGAGAAGATAGAGGAGGTGAAGGATTTGCTGGAGAAAAAAGAAAAGAGCTGAACAGAAAAGAGAAGGAAAGGAAATAGAAGAAAAGATGAAAAGACTAATGAAACAAAACAGCAGCTGCAAACAAACTGACAAACAAGAAACAAAAAGAAAAAAAAACCAGCAAGTATTTTTCTGTGTTCATGAAAACCCTCCAGTTGGCTGTCAAGTGCACATTGAAAACTGAAAGGAGGAAAAAAGAAAAGAAGAAAAAAAATATATATGAAGTAATAAATAAATAAAATTTTCTTGATGAAAACTTGGAAGTCTCTCTGAGTTCTCCTTGCTGTTACACAATAAAGGCAGGTATTTAAGTTTTCTTAACAGGGTCTTTTGGTTTGAGTTTATGCAGTCTCAAGTTTAGGACTGGGTGTTTTCCAAATCCTGGAATTTTCAGGGTAGAGATTTCCGTGAAGGTAACAGATTGAGATGGTTTTAGAGCTCCCTCTGCTGGGTGCACTCCTGGTCCCTTCAGGCTTTTTGCTCTGGGACAGAAGTCTCCTTCTGCACCTGCCCCTTCTGGGGTTGTCACGTGAGCCTTCCAGATGGGGTGTGGGTGTGTATCAGGTTAGCAAGGCTCCCCTGTGTTCCACAAACCCTTATTCCCCCACTCCTCCTCTTCCCAGTTCAGTCTCTGAATTGTGGCTGGTTCCTGGGGCAGTTATGGAGTAGCTTGTCCCAAACTGCTGACTCACTCCTAGTGGCCAAAATGGCTTCCAAGGAGCCCTCTGATTTTAAAAAAAAGCTCTGGATTCTCCCTCCAGTAGGCAACTGAGAGATACAGCTTTCCCCTTGTGTACTAGTGGTCAGAAAGAAGGTCTCTAACCTGACTTCATGGTTCCCTATCAGCCTGGGGTCCTCCTCAGCTGGTGAATTGGCTACTCCCCCACAGGCTTGTTGCTAAGGGATGCTGGGTAGACCTCACATTGGCTGCACAACCTTGCTTTAATGTATAAAAATCCCTCTTTCCCCCACAAAGAGTATCCAAATCTCAGCTCTTCCAAAAGTCTTGGAAACGAATGCTGAGTTTATCATTATAACTGACACATATCTCGTGTTGCTAAAGTTGTCCTGGAGACTTTTCCTCTGTTCATGGAGCTGAGCATAAAGCAGTCAATCTGTCAGTCCATCATCTTTCCCCTCCTAAATTTTTTAGTTTTCAAAAATACATTAAATAATTTGAATATGGAAATGTTTAAATATGGATATTGAGTCAGGTTAATAGGTAGAATTTATTTCTGGAAACTTATAAACTTTGATTATTTTATACATAAGATTCCTTCCTTATAATCTGCTTCATGGTATCTACTAAATGTAGATCTACATTCTTTCTTTTTGTCAAATTGTGTATCATTCTTTTTATATCAAAAATTTTAAAGTATAAAATTATTCAATCCTATTAATTATACAGATTAATGAGTTTAACTGCAACACTTTCATACATTTATATATTGTGCTTTGATTGTATCCAGCTTCCTCATACCCTTTCCTCCCTCTCCCACCCTTCCATTCCCCTCCTAATAGTCTGACAGTCTGTCTTTTATTTTCTTTTTCTTAGCTTTTACATATGAAAGAAAACATTTGATACTTTTCTATGTCTGGCTAATTTTGTTTAACCATAATAACCTCTAGTTCCATCCAAATGACATGATTTCATTCTTCTTCCATTGTGTGTATGTACCATTTTATTTAATCCACTTATCTGTTGATGGCCATCTAACCTGATTCCATACCTTGGTTATTGTGAATACTGATGTTTAAATATGGGTATACAGGTATTTATTTTTCTTGCTGACTTTATTTCCTTCAGATGTATACCTAGGAGTAGAATATCATATGGTACATGTATTTTTAGTTTTTTGAGAAATCTCCATACTGTCTTCCATGATGCATAGCCCAAATTCTTGATTATTTATGGTACAAAGTCAAACTGTCAAGTTGAATTAGAACAAAATTTTGGAAGTAGAACAATGGAGATGAGCTCAGAAGGAAAGAAGTTATAGGGTCATAACATGAAAATGCAATCATGACTTTTAGTATAAAAGGGTGACTATATATAAGAGCTTTAAAGAATGTAGTGTGGATAAGAAAAGTGAAAATAATTAACATTTATTAAGTACTTACAATGTGTCAAGGTTCTAATTCTTTATATGTGTAATCTTCTTTAATTATTACAATAATTCTGTGAGCTAAGAACAATTCATATATTCCATTTTTCAAATGAGGAAACAGAAACAGAAAAATTAAGTTGCCCAAGGCCATATATCTGATAAGGGATAGGACTGTAATTCAAATCCAAGCATTCTGATGACAGAGGATTTTTTTTTTTTTTAATACTCGGAATTGAATCCAGAGATGTTTCATATCCCCAGCCTTTGTAAATTTTTATTTTGGGACCAAGTCTTGCTAAGTTGCTCAGGGCCTCGCCAAGTTGCTAAGGCTGGCTTTGAACTTGTAATGCTCCTGCCTCAGCTTCCAGAGTCACTAGGATTACAGGCATGTGCCACCATGCCTGGTCAGATATACTCTATGTACAAAATCATGCAATTTCATATAACCAGTGCTAGAAGTCCAACATGTTGTTTTGGAGTAGAAGTAAAGTTGTGCTTTGAGAGCATTTAACATTTGAGTACTAATTTTCATTCCCTCCTTCCTTCGTTTTCTTTTTCCCACTCTCCTTTCTTTCTTTCCTTCCCTCCTCTTTATTTCCACAATCTTAGGTATACCTTACTAACAAGTGTGTTTATATTATAGAGTCCCTTATTCATGAATATGTTGAAAGAAGCACTAATTCATATTATGAATCACCAAAGTAGGGATGCGTACAGGGTATTAAGGAGAAGATTAATTTACATTGTTTTTCAGTGACATAACTGATGCTATCACAGAGCATAAATCAGTTCTTATTGCTCTGTAGAACTCTTGGAAGATCAAGAAACTACTTTTGTGAAGAATAAGGAAAAAAAGTAACCTCATGAGGAATTCAAATGTAAATGTTTGCATTTTCTTTAAAAAATATGTATATGAAAAGTGGTTTTTATTCCGAAACTCCACACATGAGCGTGAGAGCCAAGAGGAAGAAAGAAACAAAGGTGACTGTTAGCAAGGTTGCCTCATACTCTATCCTTGTGCTGAGAATAATTTAGTAGCAGATAACATTTCTGCTTCATATCATTAGCCAGAATTTCTTGTGTGTCTCATTTCTATATGTAAACCGATATATAACCATGAGCAGTAAGAAAAAGAGCTGGAAGTTTTAAACGTAATGACATTGAATTTTGAAAACTGCCTATCATACAGCTTATCATTAAAAATCATACTCTGCTCTTTTAAATGACTGGAATGCCTTTTCTAACAGCATTTAATACTATGAAATACAATGAAATTTAAATTATGCACTGTTCTCCCATCTCTTGCTGTAAATCTTACTGAAGTATAAACTTTTTTGACTACGAAAGAGGCTTCTGGTATTTTTGAGACATTAAACAGACTTTAATTCTAGACTGAGGATTCTCATGTGTATATTGAGAGGGATCGCGTGACTGAAACCTCAGATCTTAAATATAAAGTTTCTCAGTACAAAGGTAAGTTCATATTAAAACATTATGAGCACCAAGAGAAATAAACATCATTCTCTTAAATGATAAAAGTTTATTTGCTAAAGTAAAGAAAATTCATTTTATCATTGCATATATAAACATATGCCATCTTTCTAAGAGCTTGTTATTAAATTGTCTGTTAAGCAGTGTGTTCCAGAAAGGTGATTTTTAAAACACTGAAAGTGAATTGTATTTTTCTTACTGGCTTTCATAATGAAAAATGTATTCTGAAAGTAAGAAACAAATACATTCTAAGAATCTATTTATTTAATTCCAAAATGACCACTTAGAGAAGAAATGAGAAGATGCCTGTCTCAAACTCTGATACATTCACAGAGACTTTCTCTGGAACACTGTGGTGGTCGAGGGATCTTCAATGGTCTGTCCTACAGCTCTCTGCAGAAGGTACACATTCCCCAGTGTTTAATGTGTGGCAGAAATATCCTGTTACCTCTGAAGTGAAGTAAATTTCTTACTAATACTGTCCCTTCTTTAGCAGCTTTGTTTCTTGAGAGAGTATTCTATTCTTGATGCCTCTGTTTCTTTATTATTTTAATATTGATCTAGTCCAGTCTAGCTGCTGACACTTTTTTTTAAACTGAAAAGTCTCCCAGACCACTAAAATTAAAGACTTTTTTTCTCAGTCTTTATTCCTTCTCAAGTCCTTTACAGCATCCACTTCTAGGCGATTGCTTCCTTCTTATATGTTTTCTGTGACTTTCGACCCTTCTGTTTGGGATGGAGTGCAAAGTTAATTCTATCAGGAGTAAATCACAGTTCTGCCACTTATTAGACAAACTTCAACTTATTTATCATAAAAGAGGGAAAAATATCTATCTACTGAAAATTGAAGGAGAATGAAAGCCCAGAGCATAGTGTTGTTTATCACTTTGAAGCAAATTGCAATTGGTGTGCTGTCTGTGGAAAAATCTGCAGCAAATTGAATGATTTCTCCTTTTCTTGTGAGAAATGTGCTCATTCATTTCTCATCACTTGTTTTTTTCTAGGCTTTATGATGACTATCTTGAACATCTACATTCTAATAACAGTCTTTTTTTTCTTATTTTTTTCAGAGACTGGGTCTGAGTCTTGCCCAGGCTGACCTCAAACTTGTAATTTTTCTGTCTCATTCTCCTGGGTAGCTGGGATTACAGATGTGTACCACCATGACCATCATGCCACCATGATTTAACAGTTTTTCTTTGTGCAGAATTCTAAATAGATTTTCAGCTTAGTTGTGATTACCATTCATTGCCTCTTCCCCAATTCTATTCAAACCCTTACTTCTACACCACATCACCTTCTTTATATTAAGGGTCCCCATTCCTCTATGGTCATATTTTTATAGAAAAATGTCTTGAACTGCAAGATGATAATCTGACCCGCTGTCCTGTGTTACTTCTTAATTTGCTCCCCTAGTTATGGGGCTCCTTAGTGTCAGCCCCCTTTACTCACCACCTTTTTTTTTCTTTTCCAAATTAAATATGATGAATTCTTTCAACCATTTGTAAAAAAGCAAGTGTTGCCCACCTTTTACCATAATGGTTGCCTCTAGTTCTGAGCCACTAAAAATGCTTTAGTTTGTTAACCTCCCTCCTAAAAGGTAAATTCCAGAGCTGAACAACGATACTGCCCTATCCTTCTCCTGTTTTGGACACCACACTTTTATTTATTTTTTTTTCCAAATTTATTAGAAGTATATAGCGATACAGGATACAGATGAGGGGGAAACATTATCAAAACAGTAGCAATCAGTGTGTATAAACTTTGTTATCCAGGGGTAATGCCAAAGCATAGATAAACCACTATGGGTTTCATCTGTTGCAGTTTCCACCAGAAGAACTCATGCGTTAAATGGGTAGCTCGTGGAGGAATGACATCGGCTTCTGGGATGGTTCTCCCATCTTCCCAATAACCAGACTCCTATGAGTTCTTCCTATACCCTTCCCCCTCCCCATCCCCTTCCCTACACCTCCAAGTATCCTAGGGAGCTTTCCCCCTGTTGCACTGAAAGTCATTCAATTTGAGGTTTTGTTAGGTCAGCCGTCTATGCTACTGCTTCAACATAAATTCTAGTATCAACAGATGAGAGAAACCGTTCAGCCCTTGAGTCTCTGAGCTTGGGAGACTGCACTAAGCATAATTCTTTCCATCTCCATCCATTTGATTTTGAAAGCTATAATATCGTTCTCTCTGATGGCCGAGTAGTATTCCATAGTATATATGAACCAAAGCTTTTGTATCCACTCGTCAAGTGAGGGGCATCTGTGTTGGTTCCATAATCTAGCTATAGTAAATTGAGCTGCTATAAACATTGAGGAAGCCACATCGCTATAATACGCTGATTCCAAATCTTTTGGGAAAATTCCCACGAGTGGGATAGCTGGGTCGTAAGGTGGTTCCATTCTTAATTTTTTGAGGATTCTCCACACTGCTTTCCATAGTGGCTGAACCAGTTTGCAGTCCCACCAGCAGTGTAATAGTGTTCCTCTTTTCCCACAGCCCCTCCAGCATCTGTCGTTGTTTGTATTTTTCATTTTTGCCACTCTAACAGGAGTGAGGTGGTATCTCATTGAAGTTTTGATTTGCATCTCCCTTGTAGCTAATGATGTAGAGCATTTTCTCATATATTTATGGGCTTTCTGGACTTCCACTGGAGAGAAGTTCCTTTTGAGATCTTTAGCCCATTTATCAATTGGATTTTTTGTGAGTTTGGATTTTAGTTTCTTTAGTTCCCTATATATTCTGGATATTAGCTCTCTGTCCAAGGTGTAGCAGGCAAAAATTTTCTCCCATTCTATAGGTTCTCTCTTGATGCTCTCGACTAGATCTTTAGCTGTGCAGAAGCTTTTTAGTTTAATTGCATCCCATTCATTTAATTTTGATTTTACAGCATGTGCCATAGGAGTTCTATTAAGGAAGAAGCGGCGACTCCTATAATGTGTAGTGTTGACCTGACTTCTTTTTCTAGTAAATTTAAAGTTGTAGGCTTAATATCCAGGTCTTTGATCCATTTTGATTTAATTTTTGTGCGGGGCGAAAGATAAGGATCCAGCTTCAGTTGTCTACAATTTGTCCAACACCATTTGTTGAACAGGCTATCTTTCTTCCACATTATACTTTTGCCCCCTTTATCAAAGATCAAATAGTTAAAGATATGAGGGTTTGTTTCAGGATCTTCTATTCAGTTCCACTGGTCTTCACTTCTGTTTTGATACCAATACCATGCTGTTTTTGCTACTATAGCACTGTAATATAATTTCAGGTCAGGGATTGAGATGCCCCCTATTTCTTCTTTTCTATAGAGTAGTGTTTTGGCTAGTCTGGGTCTCCTGTTGTTCCATATGAACTTGAGAATTGCTTTATCTATATCTCTGAAAAATGCCATGGGTATCTTGATGGGGATTGCATTGAATCTGTAAAGGGCTTTGGGTAGAATGGCCATCTTTATTATATTGATTCTGCCTAACCATGAGCATGGAATGTTTTTCCATCTGCTCAGGTCTTCTGTAATTTCTTTTTTTAGTGTTTGGTAATTTTCTTTGAATGGGTCTTTAATATCCTTTGTAAGGTTAATGCCCAAGTGTTTCATTCTTTTGGAAGTGATGGTGAATGGGAGAGATTTTCTGATTTCTTCTTCTGCGGATTTGTTGTTGGTGTAAAGAAATACTAGCGATTTGCTGGAGTTGATCTTATATCCAGCTACTTTGCTAAAATCACCTATAAGCTCTAGGAGTTTTCTGGCTGATGTTATTGGGTCTTCTAGGTATAAAATCATGTCATCTGCAAATAGAGATAACTTAACTTCCTCTTTTCCTATACAAATACCTTTGATTTCCTTGTCTTGCCTGATAGCTCTGGCAAGGGTGTCAAGGACTATATTGAACAAGAGTGGGGATAGCGGACAGCCTTGTCTCGTACCTGAATTCAGTGGAAATTCTTTCAGTTTTTCTCCATTGAGGATAATGTTGGCTATGGGTTTGTCATAGATGGTTCTGACATAGTTAAAGTGTCTTCCCTTGATCCCTATCTTTTCCAAAGTTTTGAGCATAAAGTGATGTTGAATTTTATCAAATGCCTTCTCTGCCTCAATTGAGATGATTGTATGGTTTTTGTTTTTAATTCTGTTTATGTGGTGAATTACATTTATTGATTTGCGTATATTGAACCATCCTTGTTTCCCTGGAATGAAGCCCACTTGATCGTAATGGATTATCTTTTTAATATGCTTTTGTATCCGATTAGCTAAAATTTTATTAAGGATTTTTGCATCAATGTTCATCAGGGAAATTGGTCTGTAGTTTTCTTTCTTTGACGTGTCTTTGTTGGGCTTTGGAATCAGTGTAATGTTTGCTTCATAGAAAGTGTTTGGGAGTGTTCC
>PVKS010015716.1:0-45414 GCA_004027875.1 Aplodontia rufa
GGAGCCACCGCTCCAGCCCCACCACCAATTCTTTTACAAGCCAGCTGGGCCTCATGTTGGGGAAATCCCCAACAAGAATATACAGTGGCATACTTATAAAAGCTTTGAATGTACTTTGTTTTAACTAAGTTCCAGCATTTTCCCTTATCCTCCTTTCCTCCCACCCCTTGCTCTTTTGAGATTTATCTGACAATAGGATTAAGCATTTATATTTTTGTAAAAGTATTCAGTATAGCTTATTCTAATTCAGTCTCAATATGCCCCCATGCCCTCTTCTTTCTCTGCCCTCTGTGGATTTTTGGTTGTTTACTAAATGGCTTATTGATTACATGTTGATGAAATTCACTACATTTTATTCATATTTGGACATGAGCAAGTTTAGTCTTATTCCGTACATTGACTTTCCCAATTTCATTCCTCTTTCTTCCATTTACTTTCTCTTGGACTATTCTTTTGTTCTTTCCCTTTTATAAGATTAGCTTCTACATTTAAGAGAGAACATTATACCTTTGGATTTTTCAGACTGGCGTATTTCACTTATCCTGGTATACTGCAGTTCTGCAGTTTCATCCATTTGCCAGCAAATAACATAATGTCATTCATCCGTGGCTGAGTAATGTGAATGTGCCACAATTTCTTTATCCATTCATCCATTGAAGAACACCTTAGTTGGTTCCACAGCTTAGCTATCTTGAATTAAGTTGCTGTGAACATTGATGTGGCTGCATCAATGTAGTATGTTGATGTTAGGTCCTTTGGATACATAGAAAGGAGTGGGACAGCTGGGCCAAATGATGGATCCTTTCCTAGATTTTTGAGGACTCTCCAAACTGCATTCCAGAGTAGTTGTTCTAGTTTGCAGTCCCACCAACAATGTATAAGTGTACTCTTTGACCCATCTTCTCCCCAACATTTATTGTTCATATTCTTGATAATTGCCTTTCTAACTGGAGTAAGTTGAAATCCCAGTGTAGTTTTAATATTTATTTCTCAGAAAAAGATTTGACAAGATATACACCCATTCATGTTTAAAACATTAGAAAGATAGGAATAGAAGGAACTTACTCCACGTAGTAAAGACCATTTATGACAAAAACTAAGGTCAACACTGTTCTGTATGGAGAAAAATTGAACTAATTTCCTCTGAAAACAGGAACTAGGCAAGGATGCCCAATTTCACCACTCCTATTCAACATAGTCCTTGAAACTCAGAACAGTTAGGAAAGAGAAGGAAATTAAAGGGATAAAAATAGGCAAAGAAGAACTCAAACTATCGCTGTTTGCTGATGAAATAATTACATATTTAGAAAAAAACCTCCACCAGAAGATTTCTAGAGCTCATAAATGAAGTCAGAAAGTAGCAGTTTACAAAATCAGCATTCATAAATCAATTACATTCCTTTATTCCAATGATGAACATACTGAGAAAGAAATTAGACAAATTACTCCATTCACAATAGCTTAAAAAACAATAAAACACTTGGTAATCAATTTAACCAAAGTGGTGAAGGACCTCTACAATGAAAATGATATAACACTAAAAAAAGAAATTGAAGACGATCTCAGAAGATGGAAAGACCTCCCATATTCTTGGATCGGGAGAAATAATATCAAAATGTTCATATTACCTAAAGTGCTATGCAAATTCAATGATGCAGTGTCCATCAAAATTCCAATGACCTTCTCCATAGAATTAGAAAAAGCAGTCATGACATTCATTTGGAAAAATAAGAGACCCAGAATAGCCAAAGAAATCTTTAGCAAGAAAAGAAAAGCTGGAGGAATCACAATACCAGACTTCAAATTGTACTACAGAGCTATAATAACAAAAACAACATGGTACTGGTACCAAAACAGACATGAAGATCAATAGAATATAATAGAAGATGCAGAGACAAACTCACATAAATACAGTTAACTCATACTCAACAAAGTAGCCAGAAACTTAAATTGGAGAAAAGACAGTCTCTTTCACAAATTGTGCTGGGAAAACTGTAAATTCATATGTAGTAAAATGAATCTCAATCTCTACCTCTCATCCTGCACAAAACTCAACTCAAAGTAGACCCAAGACCTAGGAATTAGCCCAGAAACCCTGCAACTACCAGAAGAAAAGGTAGGCCCAACACGCCAACACATTGGCTCAGGAATTGAATTCCTAAACAAGATCCCTAGAGTGAAAGTAAAAGGAAAAATCAATAAATGGGATGACATCAAATTGAGAAGCTTCTTCACAGCAAAGGGAACAGCTAAATAGTGTGAAGTGAAAAGCTATAGCATTAAAAAAAATCTTTGCCCTCTGCATCTCTAACAGGACATTACTATCTAGGATATACAAAGAACTTAAAAAAACTTAACACCAAAAAAACCCCCAAAACCCCAATCAATAAATGGGCAAAAGAACTAGACAGACACATCTCAAATAATGAAATACACATGGTCAACAAATATGTGAAAAAATGTTCAACATCTCTAGGAATTTGACATATATTTTTTGAGTATTTAATGATGATTGTATCTTGAATAAAATGCTTGCTGCTTGTTTAGTATTCAAATGAACTAGAGGTTTTGCGTTAGTGCTCATATTTTGTGTGTGTGTGTGTGATGTATGTACGTGTGCATGGATGTGTGTGTGTGCTTGTGTGTGTGTGTTAACCTTAAATTTTATAATAGAAGTGGAAATGAATCTAAAAGTTCTTTAATTTATTTATTTCTCTATTTCTGACTTAGTGTTCCAGTGGAAGAAGGAAACTTCCATGGTTTCCAAAGGGGAAAAAAATGGCTACATACTACTCCCAAAGCATATTTGTTATTGGCATTTATATTTATTCTATGGCTGTTGACTGGTTGACAAGCTATAGTATATGCAATAATTTCTTCCATCTGTACTGATTTTACCTCAAGTTTAGGGATGTTTAATTAAGGGAACTTATAATGAGTGTAAAAAAAAATGTCAATAGGTTTTGCAGTGATTCCCCTGAAGAAAAAAAGGATCCAGTCCTTTGTAACTTGGTCAAGGACAAAATGCTAGTAAGTGGTGTTTTATATTACACAATAAAAATTCAAGGATTCCGGATGACTCATGTGTAAGTGGAAAGGCTTTTGTAGGGGTTGGGTACGGAGAGCAGGATGTACCAGAGTCTTCTCCAGATTCTAACAGGATTGGTCATGTTTGTGCTCCACAAAGAAGGTCTGTTACTAAGAGTTTTTTAAATCTCAGGGGAAAAATGATCTTCATGTGTACACTTTCTAGTTAAACCTGGTTATATTTTGGATTGTCATTTTGGAAAGTCTCTCAGGAGAAAATGTTGTTCCTGGTTAGGCAGGTCATGTAATAAATTATGGGCTTTAAGGGGTTTTCTGTTGTTTTGTTCGATTGTTCAAGTTTGGTTTTTATTTTCCTTTCTTAGAGCTGTGAGCAATTTTGGGGAATATTTTCTAAGTTCAGTCTGTTTTGCTCTTGAGACCCTATCAAATGACCCAGTTTCCACCCCAGTCCTTCTGTGACCTTGGCATTCTGAGTGGCTCCCCCTCTGTTATCTCCTCTAAAATCTTTTCTTACATCTGGTTTCTCAGCTGCTCCACGCACATACGTCCACCATCTTCTTCTTATTATCCAAGTACTTGTTAAAATTACCAATCCATTGATGGAATATTGACTATCTTTGAGAAACTAATGATACCTGTTTCTTTTTGATAGGATTGATGACAATTCATTGTACATTCAAATATTATTTTCATTCTTATTTTCAGTGAAACTTCTTATTAGTTATCTTATTGGGTCATTTACACTTGACTAAAACAAGTGATGTGCTTGTCCAACTCTTTGTTACAGGAAGGACAGAACACATAAGGCAGAAGAAAACTCTTTTTCTTATTCTTCCCAGAGAAATAAGCTTTTGGATTACAGAATAGTGGTTAAAAATGCAAATAGTAAGTTCACCATTAAAATTAATTTTAGTGGCATATCTATTTAAATAGTAATTGCAGCCAATATTTTTCACTATAGTGCTACCTCATTCTGCATTCATCTTCTTGTACTTAAAGAATCAGTGATTAAAACATCCAGAACATGGGCTGGAGTGGTGGCTCAGCGGTTTCAGTGCTTGCCTGGCAGGCTTGAGGACCCGGGTTCAAACCCCAGCACCACATATACAACTAAGTGTTGGAGCAACTAAGGCCATGTGAAAAACTAAAAGAAGTTGTTTCTCTCTTTCTCTGTCTCCCTCACTGTCCCTCTCTCTTAAAAAAGAAATCATCCAGAACAATATTCCGCATAAAATGAATCTTTAGACTCCATCACAGTCTATAAAAAGTTACCATGATCATTACAAAATTTCCTTGTTTATTTTATAATCTATATTTAATCTTTTGAGTTAGAAAGTCCAAAGATTACAAAATAAGAGAAAAAAACGAATGTACCTGTGGCAATCAAGACATAAATTTTAGGCAGCCATCTGCCGTGGAGGCTCTCATAAACTTGTATCCACAGTGTACTTCACACTGACAGGTTTATTGTAATAGCCTTGTGGCTAAACTAAGGTGCACTTCTGGTAAGGAAAAAACATTTGTAGAGGTGAATAAGAACAAATAGTAAAATGGTCACAAATAAATTCAGATAAACTATAGAAATTCTATATATACCACAGGGATTCTGTATCAATTACTATAATTAATAGATGTATCAAAGACAAGGGTTTCCATATGCATAAACAAAGTAATATGTGTTAAAAGATTATAAAAATGAGCATGAAAAAAAGCAAATAAGAATACATATTCAAAAAAGTTTGACTTGGATAAAAATGAAACATAATTCAGCATTCTTTAACTCTTGCAAAATGAGAAAGCTAAACTTCTTTGTTTATTACTCCATTTTATTCTTTGCATTCTGATTTTGCCCTGAAGAAACACTGTTTCCCTGATATTTATCTGCTTTTGTTCAAAAGAGGGCAGTGTGTGGTCACAAATGCACAGAAAATTGTAAAAATATATCTGCTGTTTTTTTTTTTAATCTTAATCCCTGTGAAATAATGAGAAGAAACAAATTTAAATATAATAACTATTATAAGAATATGCTGCAGGGACTGCAGGAGTGGCTCAGCAGTGAGAGGGCTTGCCTGGCATGCTAAGGGATCCAGTTTTGAACCCCAGCACCACATGTACAGTTAAGTGTTGGAGAAAAAAAGGTCAGATGAAAAAATAAGTATAATGGGAAAAAATAATATTTTGGTTCTTTTGTTCACTTTTAAAAGTGAGCATCATTTTCACTTGTAATGTCATATTAACTATTTAAATATGTAATATGGATGCTTGTTTTTAGACAATGATCTCAGATTAAATACTGAGCTAATATCCACAGCGTCTCAGTGTAAAATTTAAATGTCAAAACAGAAAGGTTTTTTCTGATTTTATAGCATTTTATTGAAGACTTGGTTTAATTTTAGGCTTGTGTTAAGGCAATTTACACATCCTTTGATCTGTTCTCACTCTTTTTAGCCTTAGAAACTAGAATTTAAAACAAAATGACTTGTTTGAAAGGATTATTGGTAAGTTTTGAAAAATGTACCCATAAGAAGATAAAGTGGATATCTACTTCATGCCCTATGATTTTATGATTAAATCTCAAACTTTCAGTAGTCCTGTGTCACTTGGCAGTGCTTAATATAAGTGTCTCATGTGTGTGTGTGTGTGTGTGTGTGTGTGTGTGTATTTCTAATTCTGTTTTAGGTGAGAAAATAAGTCCAGAGGCACCTGAAATTTGGTAGGTGTCCTTCCCACTATGTGGGCTAGGGCCCTGTTTATTAAACTATTTAGTTCTTTTCATAGAGTGGAGTGGACGTTTGTTATTAAGAAGGTTCTGGGTGAACTCATAGTAAATACACTTTCCTTATACTTCTAAAGAAATAAACATATTGGCTATTTACTGTGAGAACCTAGTGGGACCAATGGTAGTAAAACCAGGAATGAGTGCACGTGACTCTAAGACTGTGGGCTTTCAACTTAGTTTATACGTGATCTCCAGAAATTCATAATAGTTACTGTTCCCTTTAGCAACAGATCTGAGGCTTTCACTGTGTATATGCAACTCCCATATAAAGCTTCTTCACAGCAAAGGAAAAAATTAAGACTATGAAAAGAGAACCTACAGAATGTGAGAAAATCAGCCAGCTACCCTCTGATAGAGACTCATATACAAAATACACAAAGAACTCAGAAGACTTAACACATGCAAACACAAACATAAAACTTAATAAACAAATAGGCAAAAGAACTAAATAGAAATTTCTCAATATTACAAAAATAAAACTCAAATGGCCAATGAATACATGAAAAATGTCTAATATTTCTAGCAATCAGAGAAAATGCAAATCAAAACTATGTTAATATTTCATCTCACTACAGTTAGAAAGACAAAGATCAAGATCATTTATTATTATAAATGTTGGTAAGGTTGTGGAGAGAAAGGAACGTTTCTACATTGGTGGTGGGACTGCAGACTATTTCAACTACTCTAGAGAGTTGTATGGAGATGCCTCAAAAAACTAGGGATGTAACCACCATATGATCCAGCTATCCAACTCCTGGGGATTTTCCCAAAGGATCTAAAATCAGCATACTACAACAACACAGCCACATCTATGTTTATACTTGAACAATTCACAATAGATAAATTATGCCCATCACTAGATGAATGGATTAAGAAATTGTGGTATATATACATACAATGGAACTCTACTCAGACATAATGAAATTATGGGATTTACTGTTAAATGGATGGAAATGGAGAATATCATGCTTAGTGTAATTAGCCAGACTCAGCACCTCAAAAGCCATTTTTTTCTCTCATTTGTGAAAGCTATAGTAAAATAAGGCAATGAGGAAAGGAAGAATAAGACTACATAAAGAAACAGTCAAATACAGATTAATGGATGAACAAAGAAAGTCTAGTATAGTAGAGGAAAAAGAAGGGGTGCAAAGAAGAAGGTCAGGAGTGAGGAAATGAAGGGTAAAGGGATAGGAAAAATGTATATTTTGCCCTATATGCATAATAAAAAAGGGACCATGAGCCAGAGGAGGGAGAGGGGAGTGATTGGTGGGCTACTGACCAAATTATACTGTTATATTGTGTGAATGTATGAATGTGTAACAAACCTATCATTATTTGCTACTTTAATGCACCAATAAAATATATAAAAATATCATTGGAGAAATTATTTCTCTTTTATCTCATAAGGGCATTGATACCATTAGTTTGGGTTCCATCCTTATGATCTAGTCTCCCAAATGTCTTGCCTCCAAATAGCATCACATTGGAGACTTAGGTCTCAACATATGAATTTTGGAGGGAAAGAAATATTAGAGTCCATAGCTACTTGTTTTTTTTCAATTATGAAAGCTCAAAGATTACCTTCACTCTAGGAACTGGTTAGCTTTATTCTTAAGTCTTGTTCTTTCCGGTGCCCCTCTTAAACATTACACATATTCTCAATGTTCTCTCCACCGTCTGGAAAAAGTCAAAGAACTCCCAACATGTCTCTGTGAAGTTTCATTGCATCATTGGTAATTATTTCTTCATAGCCAAATAAAGTTAAATAGTGCATGCATTGACTGATATTGAGCCAAAAACCACATGTATCCCTATGTTGATTTCTACAATTAGTGCTCTGCAAAGCTATGTTTTCTTCTCTAGAGTACTGACATACTGCAGCTTCCTGGGCTCTTGTCTTTGTGTCCTCTTCTTAATGAGACTGTCAGGCTGTGCTTGGGATCTCCGTCCTACAGTGCAGATTAGAAATTGTCTGCTGAATGAAGCCACTGCAATCTCCTTTGTTGCAGAGTTGTAGTAAAGTCCATGGGTCTTTACTGCCCAGTGCTTCACATCAGTGTCTTCATACATTTTACCCAGTCTCTTGGTTAACTACAGTGAAAGGGTAAGTTGTATGTAAGTTCATTGGTGTAACCTAAAATCCCTAGTTAAAGGTTTTTATGTTTTATACCACCTTTCCACGGAATTATTTTCTTTTTCCCCTGTATAGACTTACAAATCAAATATCTCACTACCCTCATTACTCCATTTCTACCCTCTCACATCAAACTTAAAAAGATTATTACTTTAAAATACTCTAATTTGCTCTGTTCTTTATTCTGTGTTTCCACTCAGTGAAAAGTGAGGAACAGTTTAACTTGTTTTCTCCTAGAATTTCATACATTTTTATGAACAGTATATATCTCTATTGTTTGTTACAAACCTATATAATTGCCAATTTTCTTCTTTGCTGTCTCTACATTGAAGCAGCATTTAATTTTTCTACTTTTTAATTTGGCTATTAGCATGTTCTATTTAATTCTTTTTATCAGCCCAGAGTGGCTCTTGGATAATTCCATGTAATCTGTGAAATAGACCTTGGCTCAGCTTAAAAAAGAAATAAATTCTCTCATAGTCAGCAAAATGAATGTGACTAGAGGACATTATGTTAAGTGAAATAATCCAGATGCAGAAAGACAAGTATTGCGTACTCTCTCTCTCTTAAGTGAAAATTTAAAAGAAAAACTTAATTTGAACATAGATTGCTAGAGATTGGGAAGGCAAAGTGGAGTAGAAAATGAAGACTGTTCTTAATGAGTGCACAGTTTGTGTATGGATTGAAATATTCCACTGAACTTCTTTAATATGTATAAGTGATGCTGCTAATTAAACTAATATTTTGTATTTTTAAAACAAGAGTCAATTTTCATTTTTTTTCTGTTTTATTCTTCCCCAAACATTTAGCTATGTATGTGATGCTGGGGTTTGAACCCAGATCGTCACATGTGCACGTGGCAGGCAAGTATTCTACTACTGAGCCGCTGCTCTAGTACCTGAAAATGACATTTAAAAGTGAATTCATTTATTGAATTTTTTCTCTTTGCTGAATATCTTCATTATATCTACTTGGGAAGACCTCATTTTTATGTTAGGTCTCTTGATTATACTTTCAAAGACCGTTATTTACACTCATAATTTTCTCTCTCAATTTTGTTCTGTATTTTTGTGGTACTTTAATTCTTTGGCTTTTTTTGTTTCGTTTTGTTTTGTTTTCTGTTGTTTTGTTTTTCTTATGGTACTGGAGATTGAACCCAGGGGTATTGATCAATATCTTCATACCCTTTTCTTTTTTACTTTGAGACATCGTCTTGCTAAGTTGTGGAGGCTGACCTCTTGCTGTGGCCTCCCAAGTCACTTGGATAACAGGTGTGGTATTTTGCTTTTATTTTTTCTAAATTTACAGTATGGCTTACAATATAGACTACTTTTTATTTAATTCATTTACTAAAAATGCTGTTAGAAATTTTGATTTCAACTATAGGAAATAAAAAATTGTCTATCTGCTTTAGCAATTCTGTTTTCTCTTCCCTCATGGTTATTCTTTTTTAATTTTCTTCTGCATGTGAACTCTAAACTTCTTCTTTCTTTTGCTCTTTCCACATTTTTTATTTATGCATTATAATTACACAAAGTGATGGGATTTTTATTACATATTTATGCATACACTGTGCATATGCAATATGATTTGGCAGATATCACTTTCCAACACTTCCCTCTTCACAATCCTCAGTTCCTTTCCTCTACTGATCTCCCTTTGATTTTCATGAGATTCCCATTCCCTCCCTCTTTCTTTTCCTTTCCCCTTGTCTTGCTTCCACATTTAACTTAATAATCTCAAGCTCCTTTTATTTTCCTGCAAATGATATAATTTCCTTTTCCTGCATGATACAAAAAAATAAATTCCATTGTGTATATCTACCACATTTTCTTTATCCAATCATCTGTTCCTGAGATACCGAGAATGGTTCCATAGTTTGGTGATTGTGAATTGTGGTGCTCTAAACATGGGAATACATGTATCTCTACAATGCAATCCCCATCAGCATACCAATGACATTTCACAGAACTAGGAACAAACAGTCCTAAAATTCATGTAGAAGAATAAAAGATCCAGAGTAGCTAAATTAATTAGAAGTCAAAAAAGCAATTTTTGAGGCATCACAATACCTGACTTCAAATTATACTATAGAACTATAGTAACACAAGCTGCATAGCACTGACATAGAAACAGAAACAGACCAGTGTTACAGAATAAGAAACAGACATAACCACCCATCCATAATTATCTGATCCTTGACAAAGGTGCCAAAAACATGCACTGAAGAAAAGAAAACTTTTTTTTATTTTAATAAGAAATTTATTTATTGAACAATCAAATATGCTGTAATGAAACTATATATATATATATAAATTCTGAAAATTAGAATTACCCCCAAGAGTCCCCCCCAATTACCCACCCTTATCCCTCTCCCGCTCCTTCCCAATACATCTCTATGAATGCTTTTAGGTAGTATGTAATTACACCTTTTCCGGATTTAAAAACATGAGTATTGACCTCCTTTCTCAATGGCCAGTGTCTAGCTCCAGCCTCCACAGATGAGTGAAGACATTCAACCCTTGGTTCCCTGGGTTATGCTGACTTCACTCAGCATAATTTCTTCCATAACCATCCATTTACTTTCAAAGGCTGCAACATCATTGTTTCTAATTGCTGAGAATATATGTACCACAGTTTTTGGATCCATTCATCCAGTGAGGGGCATCTGCTTTGTTTCCATAATTTAGCTATTGTAAATTGAGCTGTTAAGAACATCAATTTCACTGTCATTGTAGTATGCTTATTCTAAATCCCCTGGAAAAATACCCAAGAGAGCAATAGTAGGATTGTATGGTGGGCTCATCCCTAGTTTTTTGAGGATTCTCCACACTGCTTTCCAGAGGGGCTGTACCAGTTTGCAGTTCCACTAACAGTGTGCTAGTATACCTATTTCTCCACAACCCCTCCAGCATCTATTATTGTTTATTTTCTTCATTTTTGGCAATTTGACTGGCATGGGGTGAAATCTTAAAGTAGTTTTCATTTGCATTTCTCTGATTACTAGTGATTTAGAGCACTTTCTCATGTATTCATTGGTTTGATCAATGTCCTCTGTTGGGAAGTTTCTATTTAGTTTTTTGAACCATTTACTGATTGGATTATTTGTGTTTTTGAAGTTGAGATTTCTGAGGATTTTGTAGATTCTGGATATGAGGCCCCTATCAGAGGAATCACAGCCCATGATTCTCTTCAATTCGATAGGAAACCTCTTTTTAAGAAATGGTCCTGAGAAAAGTCTTTATCCACATGTAAAAGATTGAAACTAGACTTTATTTCTCACCCTGCACAATTATCAACTCAAAAATGATCAAAGACACAGTAAATAGAACAGAAACTATATAACTTCTAGAAGAAAACATAGGGTTAATACGCTCACATATAGACACAGGCAATGGCTTTCACAATAGAACCTCCAAAGCTCAGGAAATAATGGCAAGAGTTAACAAATGGGATGGTATCAAATGAAAGAAAACTTTCTCAGGGCAAAGGAAGCAATTAGGGATGTGAAAAGACAACCTACTGAATGAGAAGAAATATTTGCCTGCTACTTTTGACAGAGGATTTCCATCTAAAACACATACATAACTCAAAAAGTTAACACTAAAAACAAGTAACCATTTAATAAACGTGCAAATGAATTAAACAGGCACTTCTCAAAAGAGATACAAATGGCCAACAAGTATATGAAAAAATTTTCAACATCATTAGCAATAATGGAAATGAAAACTCAAACTTCATTGAGATTTCATTTCACATCAGTCAGAATGGCAGTCATCAAGAATACAAACAATAATAAATGCTGAAGAGGATATGGAGAGAAAGGAACACTTTCACATTGTTGATGAGAACATAAATTAGTATAACCACCATGGAAATCAGTATGAGGATTCTGGAAAGGATTAGGCATGAAACCACTATTGAATCCAGCTCTATCTATCCTTGGCATTTAGTTATCATGTGTATTCTATCTTAGAAAAAGTAGGTAGCTATTTTTCTTGGTATGTGTACTGAAATCTTACATGAAAGGAAGTATGTTCTTTGTTTTTGTGTTAATCCCTGGTCAGGTGAATTGGTGATTTTCAACTATATTCTGCATTGTTACATTTAATATAATAACCAGGCTACCTGTCTACTGCTGCAGAGATTAACTTTTTAGAACACCTAAGCTACCTCCTTTGGTCTTTTAGATTATTCCTTTGGGATCTGAAATGTTCTCCAGAATTAAGCTCCTGGGTATTGCATTCTAAGAGTAATAAACCCATACATGTAGTCCACTCTTTCCTAGAATCATGCTTTCAGTCTAAGATTAATAAAATCTAGGGACTGTCCCTTCCTCTCAGGATTGTTTTAAATATTTCTCTTTCATTCCTTTGAGGTGATGAGGGTCCAGTGTGTCAACTGTCCCAGATAGACTCTAGGTCTCATAAACCTAAGTTTCCTCCTGTAGTGCAAACCCCATTGCCAAGCACAGTTGTTTGGCTTGCTTTCCTTGCTTGACCTTAGGAGCGCAGGGCATGGAGCCAATGCAACATGCTACTCTGGCTGCTCTCCTTTTGCTACAATCAAACACGTGCTCTCTAAGCCAGGTATCTAATCTTTCTTGTCTGAACAGGAATATAGATTTAAACTTAACCCTTTTTTATATAGTCAAACATCACAGTTTTATTCCCATCTGATTCCCCAATTTACTTACATTTAGCTTTTCATAGATTCCAGTGTGTTTTGTTTGTAAAGTAATTTCTTTTGTGTTTTATTTTATTGTCCACTCTACTGCCTGGCATATGATTGATATTCATTATAGTTTATTAGTGTCGGATACGTGTAAATACTTAAATGTATTAATAAACCATCACTTAAATATTTTCTTCCTGAATATTTTTGTTAGGAAATACAGATAGAAAACAAATTCCCTACCTTAAATTTCATAGTTGTTAAAAAAACAAAAACTCAATTTTCTTTCAGTCTCATTTTCTACCATTTTCCTATGGACAATACTACCAACCAGTAACATATTTTACACTATATCTATTCTCATTGCATTGCTTTTTCTGTATAGATTGAAACGATAGCACTAAGTTAAACAAAGCAGGCTCAGTTGCTTGAGTCTGTATCCCATATTTTTTTCACTTAGTATGTTTATTTTATTTTTTATTGTGTAGGGCATTTTAAGTGTATTTCTAGAAATGAAATGTTTAAGATAATGCCTGACATATTATAAGCTCAATACATTTATTTATCATATTTTCAATTTATAACACCTAGGGTAATATATAATCTTACCAAACTAGTTTGGAACCCCAAAAAGCTGAGGATAGCGAACGTGTCCTATACATATTCAATCTTTCAAAATACGTACTATCATTTCTTTAATAGAGAACACTTAAAGCAAAGTAAATTTACTAATTGAGGAAAAAAGGACTCTATAAAATGATATTGTCTGAATGTTGCTTTAAAAATAATTCAAATTCAATGTAAAGGGAAATACATAGGCAAGATTATTATGAGCACCCATATATAAATGCATTTTAATTCATTAATCAATCTTTAGGACTTAAAGTCATTCCTGTGCTATTTGTTCTGAAACCTGTGTCAGCCCTTGTATTTCTTTTGCCTTCCAACATCCTTCCTTATTCCCTACAACCATTGTGAGTACTGCAATATTTATACATAAATATATATATATATGTATTTATATATATACATGTATATATATATATATATATATATATATATATATATATATAAATTAGCAATAGATAGAAATGATAGCACTTGCTTATATGACCAATGTGGCTGTCACAATGACTTTAGTAATATATAATGCAATACAGAAGACAGGGAACGTAATTAATAGTTGGTGGTTAAGTGAGTGATGCTGTCTCTTATGATAAATGCAGTTGATCATTTATAGAAAAGTGTCCAAATTGTAGTCCATAGAGATAGAAAACTGGAGGAAAATATACTTTTGACTAATCCTGAATTACCAAATTAAAGATAAAATTTTAAAAATGAATTATGGAATCATACAACATTTTTTATTTTCCTATTTTTTATCAATTCCAATATTTCAGTAAAACCACCTTGCATTCTCATATGCAGCTTACAAATTTTGAATTTAAGTATGAAAAAGAGGTAGTTACTAAATTAAAGTATCCTTTTTTGGCCATTTCTAATTCTTTATATTATAATGGTTTTGGAATATGGAATCATTCCTTGTTATTCTGGGAACCATAAATACACTGAAACTGCAGACATTCAAGTCGGTTTAATATAAAATAACATGGCATCTGCCTATAGTCTAGACATACCTTCCACCAAACTGTAAATCATCTTGAGCACTTATAGTAGCTGGTTCAATGTACATGCTATGCAAATATTTTTATACTCTATTGTTTAGGGAATAATGACAAGGAACATGTCTTTGTATATGTTCAGTAAGTATAAAGGCAATTTTTAAAAAAACTATTTTCAATCTGTTGTTGGTCAAATATGCAAATGTGGAACCCACAGTTGGCAGGCCCACCATATTTAGCCGTATTTCAAAGAGCCATCAAGTTTTGTTTAAAAATCACAGAACATTGATTTGTCTAAGGGAAACCTTGTTTGATCAATAATGTTGCAGCTATTGACATTAGGAAAAAAGAGCTAGTCATGCACAATCATCAGCTAATCAGGGTTAAAATTATTTTTCTGTTTTCCCTCTGGAGTGAGAAGATATAGCAATTTTCATCAACAAAGAATGTCTTAACAGGTAGGTACTTTATTTGGTATAAGCCCATGAAATATTGCACTATACACCTGGGAAATCGATATTTAATTTGTCTTACATGTTTTTTGTAAGTGTTCAAGAATCGCAATAAATCAAATGCTACTTCAGTAAAAGAAAAAAGGCTAACAACTTAAAAATTTAAAAAAATTAGTTATATGTGAGTGACAGTCAATTCAAAATGCAGGTTGATACAAATATTTAAATGTGTTTAGTAATAAATTAAGTAAAACAAGACAGATAAATAAATAATAATAAAAATAAGACTACCAGTGGTGAGTAGTCATATTATATTATATATAACTTTGTAACCCTTAATAATCTGATAGGTATCACTGAGCTATAAAAAAAGTTATGTCTTTTTAAAGTTTATATATTTTTCTAATAAATTTATTGCAGTAGCTTTCACACAGTACTACATTTGAAAATACTTAAATAAAACACAAAATCAATAGTTTTGTAAAAATATGCAAACTTATCTCATTGTCACTTACAGTTTTAGCAATTTCTACACCTCCTGAGAACATACAGGAAATAAATGGAACACTGATTTCTCTAAATTGTTTTCCTGAGACGCTAATCATCAGAATCCACAGACAAGCCACCAAGGACCAACATGCAAAAATAGAATCAACTCTGATTGCTTTTATTGTGGTGTGCATCTGCTTGTCTCATTACTTGCTCATTTCCTTTGATTTGTTGCCAAATTTTTTTATCAGATTTTACAAAAGCACCCATAAAATATTAATGAAAAATCTACTTGTTTGTTTTGACATAACAGGAAAATCTAGTGAAAAAAGGTCTAGTGAAAGGAGAATTGATCATATTTATATTCAATTTGGAGCTTTTTATTCTACTTTTCACTGGTATTTTGAAGAACACTCTGGATTGACAAAGAATTGACCAAGTAAACAGAGATAACTTGGTTTTTTCAAATTAACTAGAAACAACTGGATTAATGGTTCATTTTAAAGTAATTTCAGGAACTCCAGTGGAGATTCTGTTCAATTTTTCAGCTATATATTCATTTTTCTAAAGCAGTACTAATATGTCTGAAGAAATTTTTCTTAAAAAAAAAACCTTAAAAGGTACATTTGTTTATTATATGCCAAACAATGTTTAATGCATAAAAGATCTCATACAAAACAAAACAAAAAGAGAGGCCATAAACCATATTTTGAAATCAGGGCATCTGTTCACTTTTCCACTGCTGAAGCAGCTGAATTCCCAGGTTATCAATTTCTCTGTAGATGGTATTTTGCAAGGCCCAGAATTATTAATTAACTGACCTTCCAACTCCTAACGCTTTTCTCTAATATTAGGGACTAAATTGTGTCACCCCAACATTTACATGCTGTCATCTAACCCCAGTGTGAGGATCACTGCATCAAGGGCCTTTAAGAAGATGAGGTTAAATGGGGTCCTATGGGTGGGGCCCTAACCTACAGGATTAGCTTACATCAGAGATTCTGTCTCTTACTCTGACTCCATGTGTGAATATACAACAGAAATGCCTGTGGGGATGTGGTGAAGCATATACAAGCCCAGAAGAGAGAGCTCAGGAGATACCAGACCTGGTAGTGCCTTGACCTTGGACTTGCAGCCTCCAAGTATATGATATAGTAGATTTATGTTTTGTAAGTCTTCTAGTCTATGGTGTCTTGTTGCGGCATCCTGAGCAGACAAAAACATCTGAAATAAACTCCAGAGTACCAAATATTTTTAAAAAACACATCCTATGAAATTGGAATTTCTAGCAGAAGTTAAAATAACACAAACCAGACTATCTATGAATATTTCCTAAACTGTGCTAAGTGGGCAAACCCAAAGACCAGATATTGCTTCCTCAGTACCTTTCTAAAAGCTCTCCAAAAAACATAAACTGGAACTCCTATGAAAAATAACCAAATCTAGTGCTGGGGAAGGAAAAATACAAGATAAAACTGGAACATCCTGTAGTGGAATAAAGAAAGAGAATAATCAAAGGAGAGAAAGATGAGGACATGTGAAAGGGACAGAGGACCATTTGAAAGTTCCCAATGGCAAATGCTGGAGAAATTTAAACTAACTAAGTAAACAAAGTAGTTTAGGATTATAATCCTCAATAGGAAACTAAATTGCATGAATCAATAGTGCTACAAGTAAATGATTATCTAAATGAATAAATGGAGATAAAGGGATACCTATTTGCCAAAGAAAATTCCAAACAAGGTGTTTGAAACCCTCTTGCCCAGGAGATTGGGTAGAACTTTTACTCCCTTTCAATGTGAGCTGGACTTCATTATTGACTTCCATAGAGCAGAGAAAAGAAAAATATTTGTTTCACATTGGTATAAACAACCACCACCACTATGTTACTAAGTGATTAAAAAGTAACATAATCTAAGTTATTTTGATATAACACGCATCCTGATAAGATGTAATAGAAGAGCACATTCTTTCTGTGATGTTCTTCCCCAGTTTTTATTTCTGTAGACAGATGATGAGGAAAAAGAAATCCCTCAAGCTCAAACTTTGGGGAATTCTTCAAAATATGTGGCCAGTCCTCCTCAAAGTTTAGGTCCTTGAAAACAAAGACTGAGTGTTTTAGTTAGGTGTTTTCTTTTCTTTTTGTGACTGTCGCCAAAATATTCATCAAGGACAATTTAGAGGAGGCAAAGCTGATTTGGGACTTGTGGTTTCAGAGATTGCAATCCATTGAGAGCCAACTCCATTGCTCTGGGCCTGAAATGAGGCAGCACATGGTTGAAGAAGGGCTGGTGGAGAAAAGCTGTTAGCGCATGACTGCTCAGGAAACAGAACAAACAGGGTGGGATGACTTGGACTGGGGGAGATGTGCACCTTTTTGGGGAACATTCCCAGTGACCCACCTCTTCCATCCACATCCCACTGCCTATAGTACCACCCAGTCAGTCCATTAATATTAGGATGGATGGCTTCAGTAGCAGCCTTCCTCTAACCGTTTTCCTCTTAATATTTCTGTGCTAACAGGAACTGTGTGGGGGCCACCTCATATACAAATTATGACATAGGAAATTCACAATTAGAGGAAATTAAGGAGATAAGATGTGATATCCTGGAGTAGATATTGAAAAAAAATCAATGAAAAATTGGTAAAATCCTCATAAATATGAATTTAACTAATAGAATTGTTCAATTCCTATTTGTTGGTTGTGGAAGTTTTATAGATTTCTCCTAATAACATAAAATGTTAACAAGAGAGACTAGGTGAGAAATGTATGGGAACTTTTTTTTTTGAGAAAGAGAGATAAAGGGAGAGAGAAAAAAAGAATTTATTTTCATTTTTATTTTCAGTATTTCATCTGGTTTTCATTTTACAAACACTTAGTTGTGTATGTGATGCTGGGTTTAAACCTGGGTCCTTGCAAATGCAAAGCAAACACTCTACCACTGAACTACCACTCCAGCTTTGTTTTATCTTTGTGATTTTTCTTTAAATATAACATCTTAGCAAAGTTAAAATGTTGTTAAATATTATGTTATAGAATTAGACTTGTGGGAAGTGGAGTCAAACTTGAAAAAAAATTTAGGCTATTGCAATATAAATAAAAAAGGAATTTTCAAAATTATCATAGCATTGATACATTTGCAATACTTAGTAAATAATGCAAATGATTGCCTTTAGTAAAACAATAAGCATGACCCTTACAGAAAAAACAAACTTTATGAACATAAATTGGAGGGTAGTGAGGCAGTCTATCAGATGAAGACTTCAGAGTATCATCTCATAAAAAAAATTTTTTCTGTAGAAACTAATGTGAATTTTGTTAGTGGAAGTTGTTTCTACTTGTGTTTGGTTCCAAGGAGAAAGGTGGACTATTCAATGAAAGGACAGGTCAGTTTACATAAGGGGTCTTTAGACAGTGAAAACTGAAAGACTAGTATGTCCCCTCCATACCCTCAGGGAGTTCTCATTTGCTTGGTATGGCATATTCAAACTCAACTGCTAATGAGCAGCTAACAGAATTTGAAATTTGCTGACACGATGGGATTTAAGCAAAACAGGGGAACAAAGCATATTCACAAAAATATTTTTCTCATCTTTCAGAGACAATGAAACAATTATTAAACATCCAAACCTGAAATGAATGTGTTCATACATATGAATGCACATACTGAAGGTTTCTAAAGTACGCAATACATATGTCAATGTCTATCAAATTACAAATGTATGTGTACAGATGTATGCATATATACATATGCAGCCATATCCAGTTCAGCATTAGTATTTGTATGTCTATTGACATGTATATATATATATATATATATATATATATGTATTTGCATATGTATATATATGCATGTGACTATGTCTATCTCTGTAAAAGTGCATGTGTATATGCTAAGCATTTCAGGAGTTGTATAATATAGAAGGTTGGCCCTCCATATCCATGGGCTCCAGTTCTGAGAATTTAACCAAACACGAATGAAACATATTTGAGAACAAAAGGCTGCATCTCTAGAGAACAAATGTAGACATTTTTCTTATCATCTTTCCCCAAAAAGAATAGTATAACAACTACCTACATAGAGGTTATTTTGCACTATTATAAGTTAACTATGGATGATTTTATGCACCCTACCCATGAATTAATGTATACATAGGTTATATTGAAAAATTATGCTATTTTACACGGGATTTTAGCTTCCACAAATTTGGTATATTTGGAGTTTCTAGATCCATTTACTCACAGATACCAGATTGACTATATATTATTTGTATGTGTATGATAAAATTGGTATAAAATCAAGTTGCCAACCCTAAACAACTTAGCAAGACCGTGTCTCAAATAAAAAATAAAAATGGACTGGAGATGTAGCTTAGTGATTAAGTGTCCCTGGTACCAAAAAAAAAAAAAAATTTAAAGTAGACATAATAAAACTAAACCACTAGAAAAATAAGAACTTCAGAACTTAAGAATAATATAGAAAGTAAAACTGGAAGTTTTTTCAGATAACTGAAATGTCAAGATTTTTAGTCTCATGTCATGTAGTTTATCCTAAAGCACAGAGGTTAAATATGAAATAGTGTGTATAGCAGAGAGTCATAAAAATACATCATAAATGGAAAATAAAAGGGTAGAAATGAGAGAAATAGAGTTTATGAAATTACTACTCATGAAAAACTCTCTTGAAATAAAATAATGTCACCTATTTCTCCATTCACATTTACCAAGGAAAGAGAGAAACTAAAATACTCTCAAGAATTCCATCAAATTCATTGTTTTCTAAAATCAAATATAATTCTCTCCAAATATAAATTTTTATTTATATTTAAAATTAAATTTATTAATTGATGCATTAAACATAAAATTGTACATATAAATATGGCACCACATAATGTTTTGATGCATGTATACATTACATAATGTTTAAATCAGGTTAAATATAATTATTTCTTCAAATATTTGCCATATTTTTTTGTGGTTACAAGTGTCAAAATCACCACAATGGTGGTCCATACCCATAATCTCAGGGTCTCAGGAGGTTGAGGCAAGGGACTCTCTAGTTTGAGGCTAGCTTAAGCAACTTAGGGAGAGTCTTCAACTTAAAAAGTTCTTCAAAGAAAAAGAAGAACAAATGTGAAGCTCTGTTGTAGAGCACTCCTGAATTCAATTCCCAGTACCCAAAACTCAAACCAAAACAGAACAACAAAATGTCAGTCTTCTCTGTATGAAATGTACAGTAAATTATCATCTATAGGCACCATACTGTGCAGTGCCACAACAGAACTTCTTGCTCCTTACTGTAATTTAGCATCTACTGATTAACCCTTCTTTATTCCTTCCACCTCATTTTCTCCAAGGTCACTGCTTACCACCATTCAGCTTTCAACTTCTACAAGTGCATGTTTTTATATTTCACATGAGGCAGAGTGTGTGGTACTTGTCTTGCTTTATCTTGTTTATTTCACTTAACAAAACAACTGTCTCCGATTCCATCTATATTTTATTTCACAAGTGACAGGATTTTACTCTTTTTCTGACTGAAAAGAATTCCATTGTGTGTATACATCAAATTTTCTTTTTTATTCATCACTTAATGGACCCTGGTTGTTTCCACTTCTTGGCTATTGTGAATCATCCTGCAATAAAGTGTTATTCCCTCCAGGTACTGTTCCCTTCAGGGAGAAGGACAGATTTTATTTTTCTCCAGAATACAAAAGAAAACATTCTCTCTGAGAGGCAAAGTTGGACATATTTTTAGCAGCTGCCCTTGTAAGACTGGGGAATTTTCATTAGTATTGTGTTTACACCATCTGCTTGGGTTGTTCTGCAATTCCTCGTGGGACTTGGGACAAAGGGAGGCAGAATGAACATAAAACTAATGCTACTTTTTGTACTTTGGTACAAGAAAGTCCATTGTCTCTGACACAGGAGTCTTGTATCTTCTACCTGCATATGTGAAACTCTGACAAGTTACCTTGTTACCTATAGGGAGGATAAATTCCACCCCCTTCTTCATGCTTGATGCCATGATTATATTTGTCCATTTATGACTAAATTTGTATTACAACTGGGACAAGTTTGACATCATAAAGTTTTAACTTGCTGTCTTCTGTACCTTGTACCCTGGTCTCAACTCCCTTATGTATTTCTCATTTATTTGAATCTTCCCATTGCCCAGTCAAACTAAAATTCCTTCTACTATTCCATGACAGTTTCCTATAGTAAAGATAAGGTAATCTGATACTTGAATTAAAAAAAAAACAAAACAAAACAAAAATCTTATAATGAAAAGCTCTGTCAATCATACAGAAATGATGAACCAGTGCATATCTGTGTGGCTGATTCTATGTGTTAGAAGATTTTTTTATGATCATAATTTATACTCTGCTTAAAGCTTCCTTTCATTTGTTCTGTTTTGTGAAAAGTTGTGATTTGAAGGGGATGTGAATTTAATTTTTTTTTTTGCTTGGTAATGGCTGGTTGCATAGCCTGGCTTGACATAAATGTAGTCATCACTATTCATAATCTGGTTCTTAGCTTTATCATTATGACACTATTAAGATGGATTCAGTCTCTGAAGAATTGCCTCACATTAGGAAAGCTCTAAAACTGATATAAATGCAGTCTGTTTACTGAATTGTAGTTAGCAGTACAAAATCCATGAAGAGAACTGGCACATTCCTTCATTACAGGACGCAAATGTAAGATATATTTAATCAGAAGTGTGTCTAGGGAGGCTGCCATCAGGCTAAACAAAATAAATTATATAAATGTAACAGTTAATGACATCTGGCTGTCAATGGTACTTAATGCCTTCATCTCTAATGTGAAAATATATGCCTACTGAGAAGACCTCACATTTAAATAAAATGAGGAGGCTACATATTCCTTTGATCTAACTAAATGAATAATACTGTTTTTACAAGCTCTAAGTCTTGCATTTTTATTTCATATTCAGATATTCTACATGAACCATTAGTAGAGTATCCCTTCTGTCAGATGACATTTAAGGGGCAACCATGTTAGCAGTTGATTTTTTAATTTTTAGCATTATGCTTTCCCTAAAACTGCTAGAATAACTGTGGATATAGCTTCTTTTCCAACAAAACAAAAGAATATGCATTGTGGTCCCATCAGTTATATAAGCTACTCACGCTTTGGAGACATTTTCATTGTCAAGGTTTCAATAATTTTCATCATTTTTAAACACTGTAATATGAACTTGTGAGCAGAGACTATCCATACTGGAGCGTTCCTTAGAGATTCATGCCTCAAACTGCTTATCTTGAATGTTTCAGCTCATCCTTACTATCCTGGACCCGACATTCCATTAAGGTTGAAAAGTGGGCATAATTTGTTTGTCACTTACAAAGAGGATGTAAGGTCAAGTTTTATTTTGAGCTTATATACTGTAAGGGAATTACTTTACAAATCAGTTACCCTGGGAGGAAATTTCTCATCTTCCTCCTTCTTCTCCTCCTCCTCATATTTTTTCTTTCTTTCTTCTATTTTAATATTTTCCTTCTGATGATAACAATTTCAATTCTATATAACTTACATGAATGAATATGATTCTGAATAAATTAGTTGAAGGTGCCAGGCTTATTTTGTGTTGAAGGAAATTGAGAAAAAGCAGATACATGAAAATTTTCTTCAGTTTCTTTATTGACCCCATAGCAGGACAAAAATTTGTGAAAGTGCTCATTCCTTACATACCTGGTAGGAAGGAAAGTATTAATCAATAATCATCAGAACAATTCTGGGGCCTTATCAGCCATATAGCACCAGAGGAACCTACAAGACAAACTTGACCAACCAATTTTTTTCTTCCATTATTTTTTCCCAGATGTTGTTAACTTTCCTGCTCTTTACCATCCTATGGACTCAAGTCCCTTTTTTCCTTTGATTGTCTCTGTTTTCTCATTTGTATATGTAATTTGTATATACAAGATACATTTAAGCGTGAAGCACAGATCTGGTTTTCTTCAAATAATTCACCTTTAAGTGCCCACCTGTGTAAGCACTACCTGAATGTTAGGTTTTAATTAGCACTTACAATTTTTTAAATTCAGAATTAAATGATTGCATAAGTATTATTTGACTTCTCAAGGGAGTAAAGAGTAATCTGCACTGCTGATTCTCCCCCTAGATCCCTCAGTCTCTTCTCTCCCACTCTGCTCCCCACAGCCTTGCCCCTTACATCTCCTCACACTACATCTCTATGGTTGGCCTAGATTATGTGTTGCTTTGACTTTGGTGAGTCTAGTACATGCCCTTGACTACCTTTCACCCAAACCTGGGCTGTGTTCTTGCCTCCAAATGAGGGAAAATATTTTACCCTTGAGACTCTGGATTTGGCTGAATTTAGCTCAACATAATTTGTTCCCTTACCATCCATTTTTCTTCAAAGACTGTAATATCATTGTTTCCATAGTGTGTGTGTGTGTAAATATGTATTTACGTATGTACATATATGTGTATATATATACACATACATACACACACACACACGCACACACACACACACACATGAAAATATATATGAGCTTTTGATCTGTTCATCCAGTAAAGGGCGTCTGGGTTGATTCTTAATTTAGGTATTATAGATGGAGCTGCAATGAACATTGATTTTCCTGTGTCACTCTAATACACTAATTCGGGCTGTGCTGGGAAAATACCCTGAAGTGGGATAGGTAGATTGTACTCTGGATCCATCCCTAAGTTTTTGAGGAGTCTGCAAACTGCTTTCCAGAGCAGCTGGACTAATCTGCTGTTCCACCAAGCATGTGCTAATTTTCTATTGGAAGCAGGTATTATAGAGATCTTTTACTTCCCTTATTAGATTAATTCCCAATATCATATTCTTTTTGAGGATATTGTAAATGGGACTGATTTCCTGATTTCTGCTTCGGCCCTATTGTTAGCATATAGGAAAGCTACTGATTTATAGATGTTGATCTTGTAACCTGCCACTTTTTGTATATATTTACAAACTCAAGAAGATTTCTGGAGTATTGTTTTGGATCTTACAGACACAAGATCATGTCAACAACAAAAAGGGACAATTTGACTTTATCTGTTCCTATTCTTATCCCTTTGATTTCTTTCTCATGCCTGATTGCTCCAGCTAGGGTCTCCAGGACTATATTGAATAAAAATGGTAAAAGTGGGCAGCTTTGTCTTTTTCTTGAGTGTAGTGGAGATGTTTTCTGATTTTTTGTTTACTTTCTGTGGGTTTCTCATATATGGCATTTTATCCCTTTCTTCTCTAGAGTTTTAAGCATAAATAGGTGCTGGATTTTATTGAGGGCCTTTTCTACATCAATTGAGATGATCATATGGTTATTGTCATTAATTGTGTTTAAATGATGAATCACATTCATTGATTTGTGTATGTTGAATCAGCTTTCCATCCCTGGAACAAAGCCCACTTGATTGTGATAATATATCTTCTTGATGTAACTTTTAATGCAGTTTGGTAGAACTTTATTAAGAAATTTTGCATTTATATTCATCAGGGATATTTGTATATAGTTTTCTTTTTTGATGTTTCTTTTTTGGGTTCTGTTATCATGGTTGTGGTTGCCTCATAAAAGGTGTTTGGGAGAGTTCCCTCCTTTTCTATTTCTCAGAATAGCTTAAAGGAAAAGTGTTCACTCCTCCTTATAGGTATGGTAGAATTCAGCAGGTAATCCATTAGGGCTTTTCTCCTTTGGAAGGCTTTGATTGCTCTATTTATTTCTATACCTGTTATCAGGCTGTTTAGGCTTCTAATATCATTCTGTCAATTTGGGGAATTGTAGATGTCTAGAAATTTGTCTATGTCTTTCAGATTATCTAATTTAGAGGAGTATAGATTTTCAAAATAGGTTGTGATAATCTGTTGGATTTTCATGGAATCAGTGGTCATTATGCCCTCTCATTGCTAATTTTGTTGATTTGCTTCTTTTTCTTCATTCTTTTAGTGAGATTAGTTATGGGTCAGTCAATTTTATTTAGTTCTTTGAAATACCAGCTCTTTGTTTCATTGTTTCTTTAACTGTTTTATTTTGTTCTTGATTTCATCTCAGATCTTGATTATTTCCTGCCTTTTGGTGATGTTATGATTAGATTGTTTTACCTTTTGAATGGATTTGAGGTGGAGCATAAACCTATTTATTCAGATTCTCTCCTGGGTTTGTTTTTTTTTTTTAAGAGTGACAGTGAGAGAGAGAGAAAGAGCGAATCAGTTTCGATCTAGTTTTTCATATCCATGTTGCCCCAACACCTCACCATGTATGCAGTGCTAGGGCTTGAACCCAGTGCCTCATGAATGCCAGGCAAGTGCTGCAACTGCGAAGCCACAACTTCAGCCCCTGTCTCTTGATTTTTAATGTAGGCACTCAATGATACAAATTTTCCCCTTAAGAATGCTTTCATACTGTATCATAGGTTTCAATATATTGTGTCTTCATTCTCGTTCATTTTCAATAATTTCTTGATTTCTGCTCTCATGCGTTTTTTGATCCTATCTTCATTTAATAGGGTATTATTCAATCTCCATAAATATATGTGTGTGTGTGTGTGTGTATATACACACACACACATATATATATATGTAGTTTCTGCTATAATTCTGATTATTAATTGCTAGGATCATGGCGTTGTTGATTGATAGGATACATGGGATAATATCTACTTTAAAAAATTTGCTGAGAATTCCTTTGTGAACTAGAATATTAACTATTTTGGAGATGGATCCATGTGTTGCTGAGAAGGTTAACTCAGCCAATTTTGGAGGGAATATTTTATAGATGTCTGCTAAGTTCATTTGATTTATGGAATTGTTTAGGTTGGAGAATTCTTCATTGATTATTTGCTTTTATATTTCTCTCTATTGGTGATTGAAGAATATTAAAGTCACCCAGTGTCATCATGTTGGGGTCCATAAGTGGTTTTATGTCCTGGAATATTTTTTTTTTTTACGTACTTGGGAGCCTTGGTGTTTGGAACATAGATATTTACTATTGTTATGTCTTCCTAATGTATTGTTCACTTTACTATAATTTAATAGCCTTATTTATCTCTATTGACTAAATTTTGGTTGATATCTACTTTGTTGGATGTAAGTATTATAATACCAGCTTGCTTTCTTGGGCTGCAAACCTGGTAGATTTTATTCCATCCTTTCACCTTCTATCTGTGAATGTCTTTGGCTGCAAAATGGGTCTTCTATAAGCAGGATATTGTTGTATTTTGTTTTTTGATCCAGTCTACTAGTCCATGTCTTTTCATTGGTGTGTTGGGACCATTCAATTCAGTGTTAGGATAGGTATGTGGTTGTGGTTCATAGTCATCAAGTTTTACTGGTAAGTTGGTAAGTTCTGTGTTGTCTTGGTTGTCTATTGATAGTGTGTACTTTATTGAGGATTGTTTGCTTGTTCTTCTGTCTGGAGTTTATCTTGGAGGATTCTTTGTAATGCTGGTTTTCTGTTCATGAATGCTGCCAGTTTGATCTTATCATGAAATGTTCTTATTTCCCCATCAAATTTAAAGCTGAGTTTTGCTGGATGTAGTATCCTCAGTTGCCTGTTGAGGTCATTCAGACATTGAAAGATTTAGGATCTCTTGCTTATATAGTTGGAGCTGAAATGTAATGCATGATCCTTATTGGTTTGCCTTTGAATGTGATTTGGTGCTTCTCTCTTACAGCTTTTCCTATTCTTTCCATGATTTCCCTGTTATACAATTTGCATATGATGTGTCTTGGGGAGCTTCTCATTTGATTAGGCCTACTGGATGAGCATTTCTGACTCTATTCTGACATAGGAAACAATTTAACTTTTTCATTGAAAATGTTCTTTATACCATTTGTTTGCTTTTTGATTTTTTCTTTTATCTCAATTCTTCTTATATTGTTTCTTCTGTTTTTATCCCAGACGTTTTGAAAATTCTGCCCATGTTCTGTGCATTTTTTTCATTTTTATCATCCTTGTGCTCAAGCTTACTCAGCCTGTCTTTGAAGTTCTTTCTTCTAGAGCTGAGTTTCTGGTTTCTATTATTTAATTATTTGCTATTATATTATTCTACTATTTAATTATTCCATCTTTCCTCTGTTGTGACTGACTGCAGATTTCAGCTCTGTTACTTCATTTATTTCAGTATGCCTATTTCTTTGATAATAGAGTTTTTCATCTCTTGAGTTTTCTCACTTATTCCCTTTATTAAACCTTCTTATAAGTTCATTGCTCCTTTTAGTAATCAGATCATTAATAATTTTCTCTAGGTTTTCATCCTTCTTCTTGTCCATGGGCTCCTGGGTAGGGGAGTTGTGGGTTTGAGGCAAACCAACAACTAGTTTGATTCCTCATCTTTGAAAAGCTTCTCCTGGATCTTTGAATTGAGGTTCCCTGTGTAGAAGCAAGGGAAGTCTCAGGTTGCATCTTCCTTTCAGGTCAAAGGGTTGGGTCAGACACAGCATCCCTCAGGACCACTTTCTTCTAGAAAGCTGCTTCTGCCTGGAGCCTCACTTAACTGCACCTTTTAGATGTAGGCTTTAGAGTGCAGAAGTGGAACCTGGAGTGGTAGCAGGGCAGCACACTGCAATGTTGTAAGTCAGTGGCTATGGTGTATCACTGTGTCCTGGGATCCCAGATGCAGTGGGCTGGCCAGAACAGGCCTGACAATGCTGCAGTTGGACCTGGATCCTTGGTGGCTGAGATGGGCCCAATATATGTTGACATGACAGGTATGCATTGCTACTAGGTGGCTCCACACAGGGGTCCTTGGGGTGTCCTGGACACTTGCTGTCCCAGGATAAGAAGCTTGGGCTAATGCAGCACTGGACAACTGCAGCAAGGGTTCCTGAGAGCTTTTTCAATAAGCCTGGAGCTACTCCCAAAATAAGATCAGAAGGATGATTCTTTGAATTTAAGGTTTACTGTATGAAAGACTTTCACTTGGTAGCTCAGCATTCTGCCCCTCCTCAATGAAAGACACTGCTCTGGTGGCTGACCCACTGCTGCTGCTGCTCATGACACAAGAAGAGAGAGTGCCCTTTCCATTCACCTGGAGCTAGTCCCAAAATTACAGCATTTCTGTGCAACTCCGTTTGTCTCCATTGATGGGGTCTTAGTTCCAGTGATGCTCAGGAGGATACTCACTTTTTGGAGCTGTGTGAGCGCCCATTTATAAGAATGGGGAACTGGAACCTAAAGCAAAATCTGCAACACCACTGTTGGCATTTTCTTTCTCTAGCACTTTCAATTTTTAATAGGAATTTTTATTGGTTCTTTTTAGATATACAAGATATATAAGACATAATTTTAAAAGCTTGGAGTTTGCCTTGTTCTAACTCCATTGCCAGTATTTCCACTTCTTCCCTTCATCCCATACCCCTGTTCTTTTTAAATATACTTGACAAGAGGATAAACATTACCATTTTTATGAAAGCATGCATTATAATTTATTCTAATTCAGTTCCCAGTATTTCTCCCCATCACCCCCCATTCTCGTCCCTCTACTCTACTGATCTTTCTATTATTTACTAATAGTTTTTTTTTCTTTACTTTTAGTAACCTGTTGGTATACATGTTGATGGGATTCACTATGATATGTTCATTTGTTTTCTCTTGTTAATCTATGTGTTATTTGTCTAATTAGCAAGGTCTTAGTCCTGGAACTGAAATGAATAGAGGAAAGATTTTTACCCTCCTCTCCAGAAGGAACTCTGAATTTCTGATGTAATAACATATTTTAACCTTTACATTACAAAAATATAGACTTTTAAAATCTTCTAGGTTAATATATGAAAGCATTATTTATATAATAGTTCAATGATATTTTAAGATACATGAATAGGAGAGAAATACTATGGAAAGATTGTTGTCTCTTGCTCAAGGGAAGGATTCTATAGACATTTACAATTTTATTTAATTTTATTTACTTTTTAAATAATATATATTTATTTTCACTAGCACATTTTTTTTCTCTCTCTTTGGAACTTGTGTGAGAAATGTAAATAAAAGTCTGCACTTAGAAGTTTAAAGGCCAAAAACACTGGAACCCATCTAAGTCTCAAAAGAACCTAAGCCAGGAGCAGGAATAGGTAATGCAAATAACATTTTCATTACTTGTAATGCACATGTTATTTCTCTTGTATGGTTACAAGCAGCCTCAGTTAACCTAGGGTCCCAGTCTGTGTGATCCAGCTCCTTTGCCTCAGTTACTGAGGGTCCCATCACAATCTCCTCCCAGCAACTACACTGTGAGAGTGCATCTGTAACCTCTCACCTAACACACCTTCATTGATAAACAACCCATTTTATGTCTGGCTTCTCCATACAGTGGTGTCCTTACTGGCCCCACTGTGCTTTATCATATTTATTTGAAAACGCTTGATCCCATTTATTTCACTTAATAGCATTCTTTCACCACGATATTTGCTAACTTTTCAGTAGACACTTTTCTCAGATAACAGCTGACATTTCTTTTTATTTTTTTCTTTCATGTCTAAATTAAACGTAATTTGTTTCTCTTTAAATAACAGTAATATATTAAAAATCCAGATAAATAAAAAAAAAGTGGTATGCTCAAAGTTGATAAAAGAGAATGGCAACTAAGATTCACGATACTATTCTTTTAAGAACTTCCATAATGTATAATTAAATTTATAAAAAGTAGCACAGAAAACTAGTAGGATTAACTGATTGGAGATGAATAGTATAAAATATGGATTGGAAAATTTATATAAAAACTGGATGAGATATTTTAAACTAAAGGTATACACAGTTTATCAGTAAAAGTACACATTGTTTTCTGAACATCTGTGAAATGTAAATAAAAATTGTTTCAAGTTTTGTTAAAATTTGCTTCATAATTAAATTATAATTGAGGAAATAAGAGCTAAGCCTTTATTCTCTTTTTAAAATAATTCATTAAATATTAGTTTTTGTTGAAGTGTTATTTTGTGTCTCATTTTTACGGATAATTTTTTAGACTAAAATCTTAAAAGGCAGGTTATCGGCTGGAGTGGTATCCCAGTGGTTAAGGTGCTTGCCTGGCATGTGCAAAGCATGTGAGTTTGAACCCAACACCACATACACAAGGAAGTGTTGGAGTAACTAAAGCCACATGAAAACTAAATAAAATTGATTCTCTCTTTCTCTCTCTATCTCTCTCACACACACACAAACAAACACACACACACACACACACAAAAGCAGATTGACAAATTGGCTTTGTAATAGTCATCTTAATTCCTGACACTTTAATTTCCAATCAGTTTTTCACAATAATAAATGATTAACCTTTCCTAAAATACAGAAATTTTTTCTTTGCCCACTAAAGTTTTAAAGTATTCACAGTTTTTCTTTTATCTATGCGTAGTTGAGATCAGACTTTTCTTCTTACTTTCAAGACTCTTAGCAATCTGTCATCATTTGAATTACCCAACTCTCTTCCTCCCTAATTCTAATTTGTAGCTCTTAGTTACAAAAAATTCCCTTCGAAGTAGGTCTTTCTTCAAAACGTTTAACACATGTGGTCTCTCATATTTTCATGATTTTTATTTCATTTCTGCTCCCTGTGATGCCAGTTTCCTCCTATTACTCTCCTTTAGATAAACTTCATTAATTAGGGTTGAGTTCAATGTCAACTTCCAGGGTGCAGTATTTATATGTGACTTTTTATTCTGTGAATTTTGAACAATGTTTTCTTTCAACATCAGACATTTGAATATAAAAACTGTAGGTCATGTAGTTAATTATGTATATCCAATGTTATATTGGGTTCAAAGGCTAAGTCCCTGAAGTCATAACAGAATGGACCCAGACACAAACAACTACCCAAGATCTGTGAGCATGGAAGCACAATCCGTAACTCAGGATCCCCCTACTAACATCTTGCAAGGCACTTATTTTGAGTTATTTTTCTTGTTTGTAAAAGTGCAATTTTTGTACAAATGCAATTCAAAGAAGATTATGGAGGGAATACAGCATGTCTACTCCATCTCATTTAAGCCATAGCTACTCAATGCATTCTGTGCAGTATCTGATAGCATGAATCATGTCTCCTCCTCAAGGACCAAAGGCAGAGAATAGTTCAGTTTGTAGCCTAATGTGACTGTATTGAAATGTGGTCTTATTAGAGCTAACGTCAGTAAATTTGTCAAATTCAACACGAGTTCCTGTATTGCCTCTGGAGAAATGGGGTGATACTTTTGATCAATCTGCAGAGTTAGCAACTGCTTGACTGACAGAGGTTTTTCCTGAGCTTTGAATGAGTTCATGGTTATCAGTGAACATAACATACACACACACACACACACACACACATGCACACACCCCAAAACTCTTAATTTGACAACGCTTCTGGTGTTAATATTATCAAATCACTTGTGATTTAAACTTAATGGGTTGCCTAACAGTGCATCATCAGTGATATGGAAAAGGAATATTTGCATATTAAGCTAAATTTCAGATTTTATTAAGCCACAGAGATTTAAGTCAGACTTTATGTAACCAAACATAAAAAAATACATCTTCATTTTGCTTTTTAGTTTTCAGAATTTTGATCTTTTCTTCCCACATTATTAAAATTGAAATTATAGTTCTAAATTTTATATTACAAAGTAATTTACTTAAAACTCATAATTTAATAATGATAATTCTTTATGAGATAATAAATTTCTAACCCAAGGGGATGAAATTTTTGGTAAATGGGAGATATTTCAATTTGGGGGGTATGATTGTAAGGGTGTAACATGAAATCTCTGAATATTTAAAATGTTTTTATAGTAAACTTTGAATTTAAAAGTCAAAATAAGCTCTCTTCTCATTCTTCCTGGTCATGCCTGGCTCAATACAGAACTACATGCCTGCATGTAAAACTCTGACACCTTGAGATTGCTACCCTCTGCTATTCCTAATGTCACTCCATCAATTCATAAACCAATCCTAGATAGACACTGCCTCATATAATTTAGCAGCTGACACAACTTTATCCCAGAAGGTCACTCTGTAGAGGGGTCTGTGTGACAGAGGTGTTTCATAGCTGGACTAGAAAATATTTATCCATATTCTTGAGAATGTCTTAGAGTTTGTCTTAGACTCTTGGCCAAAATAAATGAAAGTGGTTTAAGTAACTAACTAATTAATTAGTTAATTAAATATTCATGATGTACTATTCAGAGCCTTAAACTCCCTTGGTGACACCCAGATCTGTCATGTTTATGCATAGTATCCTCTGGAAGCTAGATTTTATGTTGTACAAAAGAATTAGATGGAAGCTCTTGCCAGAGGTCTTCTGAAGTAAGTATTCTTCACTCATCTTGGTGATTCATTTCAAAGTCTAAACATTTTGGGTATAGATAAAAATACATAATGATGTTAGGTCCTGGATATTCCTCAGACCTCTGATGTTTACTTCTACTCTCTTTCTCTTGCTTCATCATATTCCTTGCCTATGCTTCAAGTGTTATTTCCATATTATGGTTTGGATGTGAAGTATTCTCCAGTTTTAATGAGGTTTTTTTTTTTTTTTTTGTCACTGTAGTCAAAAGACCTGACAAGAACAACACGGAGGAGGAAAAGTTTCTTTTGGTGCAGAGTTTCAGAAGTTAGATGCACAGTCATCTGACTCCATACCTCTGGGCCTGAGGTTAGGCAGGATATCCTGGAGGAAAGGCACAGCTGAGGAGAGCAGTTCTGTTCAGAACAAGCCAGGAAGCAAAGAGACAACTAATATAAACCCAACCGGTATGGCCCCAATGACCTACTTCCTGTATTCACACCCTTCCTGCCTCAGTTATCAACGGGTTAATCCATGCTGAAGGATCCATCCACTGATTAGATTAACTTTTCTCACCATCTAATCTTTTGCACCTGTGAGCAATTTTGCATTTTTCTCACATATAAGCTTTTAGAAGACACAAAAATATTTGTATTTAGTTATGTACATGTATTGTTGGCTACATGTGTCCAAACTATAATGTCCCCTAAAGCTCCCATGTAAATGTAGAAGTATGAAGTAATTTAATTTTGAGAGCTGTAATCTAATAAGTATGTCCTGGTTAGAATGACTTGGTGTTAACTTTGGGTGGGTGGACTGTGCTTGAAGGAGGTGGGTCACAGTAGAGGGTCCCCTGAATGGTGAAACCCCTCCCTCCCCGCCCCTCTCTCTCTCTGCTTCCTGACCCTGCCATGTGCTGAGCACCTTTGATCCACTAGACCCTTCTCCCATGATGTGCTATCTCCTCTTAGGCCCAGAGCAAAGATGTGAGCATTCTACATGCTGAGACCTCTGATACGATGAGTCAAAACAAACTTTTCTTTCTCGAAGTCATCCTTGTAAGGTATTCTGGTCATAGCAATGCAACAGCTGGCTAAAACGGCCTGTGGAGGTTGTGAGATCCTCTGTGTATTTGAATATATGTGATTATAGCTATGAAATATGGATACGTTTTCTCATACTAGTCCTCTTCTTCCCCACATCAGTCAGCTCCTATTTCTTAACCTTTAATCTTAATACAATTTGAAATTGCCCAATTAATACTGTAATGATCTATGTCCCACTATATATCCATCATTCTTGCTGAACTCTAATCTTCTGTGTAGTTTTTAATGTTTATTACACAATGACCTATTTTCTCCTTATCTATAGAGTCAATCCTGAATACATTTGATTTAAATTCCATGACTTATTATTTCAAGCAATCCTTTTGGATGTTTAATCACTTCTGCTTTCCTTTGTTAAAGCTTCCTGGTAAAAATCCCAATTCTAGATTAATCAATACACTTTATGCTTGATTAAATGCAATTAGCCATGAGCTGTTGAAAACAAGAAATAAGAAAAGTGAGAGTACTCATTCTTCCGCTATTTCATGGTCAAACATTTCAGCTATGTCTCAATATTCCTAGAAATTTTATTTTGCTTTTCTATAACCATGCGCATATATATATATTACTATAACTATATATAATATATATATTACATATATAATTACATATATAATATATATGTAATAATATATATATTACTATAACTGATGAGCTTACGGAATGATTTATTTTATTTGTAAGGCATGACAGGAATGTTACCTGGGTAATAGGTCATCATTAAAGAATAAGGCCTGCCAACTTTTTTCAGTGCTAGTAGCTTAACCATCAGGGCTAACATATTTAAATAGGCTATCAAAATAATTCCCAAGACCAGCCTTAGTGGTCTTCTATCTGGCATGACATGTGATCAGAAGTTGGGAATTCTAAAAATGACCCAAAATTGAAAAGATTGTTTTGAAAATTTATGAAATATAAGATTGTTATAAGAATAAGGTCACAGAGAAACACACATAAGGGAGAGAGATTATCCCATCTTCAGGACAACAGTCAGCATGGCCTCTGCATACTAGGATTCCAAGAAACCCAGTCTAGTTGATAGAAACATGCTAGGTTTCATCACAGTGAACGAAGATTACACCCAGACCTGGAGAGCATGTCTGCAAAAGCTGTGACATTGGTCAAAACTGGATCCAGGGACATCACTTACATCACTTAGTGCCACAGATTTCAGCATCATAGCAAAGCATCATTAGCCTTATCAAATTAGAAGAGCAGAGATTTCAAGAGTAGAAGACAAGAATGCCAATGGCACAAATGAAAGGGCTTTGGATCCTGAGGAACAGAACTTCTCATGGTTGGTTATTTGAACACAGTGGAAAGAAATTTAAATTTAAGTGATAAGTCTAAAAATAATAAATGAGACAAGAAAACATTAAATGGCTTCTTACTGTTTATTGAAATATCCTTTTTATTATAGCAATTGCATTACAATTTATTTACTCTACATAATTTCACAGATTAATCTGAAAGAGGAGCATTACTCCTCAAAATTATGCATTATTTTTTAGTTCTTACTATTTCTCAAAATATAACTATGGGTAATTTGATGTTATATTAAAAGAAAATAATATTGAAATATTAGGAATATTCAAAACATTAAAATGCAAATATAAAAATTATCTTATTTGAAATGGCAGATAAGATTTAGAAATAGCTTGAATTTTTGGATAACATGAAAATTTTCACCTAAATAAATTTATACCTTTTCAGGCATGTTTTATGATATTATATGTCTTTTGACATAATAATATTCAATTTGACATAGTTTGTAGTGAAATGAGTAAATTTATGAAATGAGGTAGAAATGAAATCCTATGCATTGGTAGCTGATTCAGACAAATATAAATGAAGGCATGTTTTGATATCATGATAGGATTCAAGTGCTATTTGTAGTATGTCTTACAAGAAAAGTCTTTCACTACCTACAATGGGGATATTCAAATATATTTCCTGTAAGATCACAAACCCTGGGATATTTCCTTTACTTTTCCATGTAGCACTATTTTCTTTCATAAGTAAAGTTCCAGTCTGTTCACTATTTGCTGTCATGAAGTGGACTATTCTACTCACAAATGGAAACATCCTCTGTTGAATTATCCAGGTATCTGAGTCCTATGATTTGTGAACAAAAAATATTATTACAATCTAGGGTACTAAGTATTTTATGGCTTTTCTAAGTCTAATAACATGTTATATTGAAGAATATAATGTGATAATATTTCCCCAAATTACTTATTATTTTCTCCAAGTAATTTATTGTTTTCCCCAAATAATTATTGATTTTCAAATTAATCCTTTCACATTAGAAAAAATTACAATTTTTTCCAGTTTTAATCCCTTCTCTTTCCTTCTCCCTTTCTCTCTTACTTTCTTCTAAGAACCCATTTTCCTTACTCAACACCAAAGGATTATTGTTATGTTCAAATGTCAATATAGGGAAAATTTATGTATTGCATTAGTACAGGTTCTCTATAGGATCATAAGAAAGAAGGGATTTATTAGATTGGCTTACAAAACCAGAAGCTAGACAGTACCACAGTGGTCACCAGCAGGCTGGAGACCTGGAGAAAACAGTAGCTGAAGAGTCCAGGATGCTGAAACCTCAAAACAATGGGATTAAATATGTTATCCCAGTCCAGACTGAAAGCTTGGAAACTCCCCGAAGAATTGCTGGGCAGTCTGCTTTGGAAGAGTGAAGGAGATGGAGTCTGAGGTCTTCAGAAGATCACAGAAGCAACCAAGAACCTGCTCAAGAAGAATCAGACATATCTGCTGCTACTGCTTCCTTGTTCTTCTGGCTTTATTCCACCCAAGCCTCCTACCTATTGGACAGTGCTCCCCACACTTAGGATGGGTCTCTGCTTCAGTTCGCTATCCCACGTGCCAATCATTCCAAGTAACACCCTCATTGACACACCCAAAAGACTCTTAATCTTAGGCACTCTTAATCTTAGGCATGTCTTAATCTAATCAAGTTGATAATTAAGATTAACCATTACAAGTATATACTCAATCCACCTACAAACCAGAAATTCCAGTTCTCCTTGCTTCGGTTATGGCACAATCTGACTCTTGCAAATGATGCTTTACAGGGCTTGTCAACTGCTCTAGTCTCTCACTTACTCTAATCACTAAATTAGCTAGTGGCGCTTAAGAGTCTTTTGGAGTGGTAATACTGCTTCCAGTGTTAATCTGGATAAAGCGAATCCAATGCATAAAATTATGAGTTTCCAATCGCTATCATACAAGGTTTTAATATGCAATTACTATGCTTACATGCTCTTCCCAAAATATTCTTGTTGTCGATGGCTTAAAGGGTAAAGAGGTACTTCCAGCTTCCCTTCAGTGTTGTTGCACAAGCAGAATTTTTTCCCTCACAAAATATTTCTACTTCATATGTATTGTGTTGCCAGGCTGTAGTGTGATAAGAACAAACGCTGACAGTATACATTGGAAGTTTTATGAAAACATGTTGTGGTAGCAGTGTCCTGTGCGTTATTAAGAGATTTCTTTGACTGAACTAGGTCTAGGCCATGCTGGGTATGAAGAAACTCACATGATGAGTTATTTCCCTAAGGTCTACTATAAGTGCATATTAAGGGTCTTTTTTTAAAGTTTAGTTTGTTAACATGATGCATGTTTTAAAATCGGAGACAGAGTAAGCACTTTTTAAAATTTCTTTACAATTTAAGTCATTTTATATGTGCTTGAACTTGATTAATTAAAGCACTTTACTTTTTATCATAAATATATAGATAAAAAACATTTTCTGAATGTAATGGTAGTAGGAAGCAAGAAAGTGGCCATGAAATTCTGAAAAATAAATATATGTACATATATAAACCATTTGAAGTCTGGGGAGAAAGTATGCTTCTGGTTCATATTAAATACAGTTTTGTTATAAAATATAGTAATAAAGTGATAAGACCAATGGATGTTATTTTCAGAGATGTGCTTGTCACTGCAATCAACTTGAAAATCAAACCATTAAAATTTTAAGTATCGTTTGCTTAAAAAGATCAAGGAAGATCAGTACCAAAGTTAATTTTTGAGAATGTTAGATGATTTTATATATAAAAATATTTGTATCTTGGGGGGTTTCATTATAATGGAGAATTCTATGTTGCTAAAGCTAAAGTGAGAGAGAGAGAGAAAAAAGAGAGAGAGTGTGTGTGTTCTGTTTTATTTGTGGCAAACAAAATCAGGTTTAAATATACTTAATTCCAAAGGATGACATTATTAACAAATTGGTTCAGGGTTAAATTTTTTGTTAAAGTATTTTTTGACTTTTTAGCTGCAACAATAGGAACAGTTTCATTCATCTTCAGGAGTTTGTGTCAGAATTTATAAATAACACTGGTGTTTCAATAAGAAACTCCTGCTGTAAAAATGTAAAATGTCACCTCAAGTAAAGAGTGGGATCCTTAATGCAAAAGTTGTGAATCCTGTGAAAGTGGATATGTTAATGAGATTTGAAATCCTTGTCTTCATTATCTAATAGTATGGATGTTGATTATATGCCACTGTTATTGTATCCTGAAATTTAATGGTTATTGAGAGGAAAATGTTTTGGAGAATATTTGGTATGTTTATAGTACAAAGCTTTTCTGCAAAATATGTAACTTACTTGGTCTCAATTTCTTACATAAGCTAATTGGTCAATCCACTTTTGTCTATAAACTTCTATAGTTATAATTTTGTGATAATTACTTATGTATAATTTTTGTTTTTCTGGTTTTATTTACTGAAATATAAAATTTACTTCATTTGAATATAATAAGATATTATGTGTCTTTCAATGTTATTTCCTAATAATTCACTTTTTCAGCATTAGGAATATTTTTCAAATAGGTAGCAAAGATAATAGAGACTCAAATATCTACCACATAGAGCCACCATTAAGATATCACTACACCTGTTTGATCACCTACCTATCCTTCTTTCTGATCCTTTATCCATCAACTAGAGTAACTAATTTTAAAAATATCTTTTTAAAAAATTGGCAAGATCAGTAATGTGCTACCAATTTCACATTCAATATGTTTTTCAGGGTAAAATTTGCATTTTCAGAATTTTTTATATTTAAAGTATTTTTACTGAATTTCAAGCAATAGCATATCTATGTAATCAAAGCCCATAGGAAGATGAAGAACATTAGCTTCTATCATTTGTTTTCTTAGTACTGATGTCCATCCTCCAGGATATAATCACTTTTCTGATTTTTGTACTAATCATTGGCATTGTGAGGAAAGGGACAAACGGAGGAAAGAAAGAGAGGGAAGAGTGGTGGCTCAACAATAACACAGGCCTGTTCCGGAGAAACCTGCAGAGGGGGGGCCCTATGGAGTCTGGGACCCATCTGCCACTTACAGCCTGGGGTAGATGTAGGAGGACTGGTGGAGGGGGACAAGGTACAAGTTTTCTGGTTTAAATGGGAGTTTCTGTAGGGTGTGATTTTTCTGATAAGGGTGTGGAGTAAATAGATTTCCATAAGGACCTGAGTCAGTAGATTTTAAAACCCTAAGTACGGGCTTTGCTGCCGGGCTCACTTGAGTTATATATATATATTTCCATATTCACCAGGCATTCTATAATTTAGAATTTCATTGACTTTGACTTACAGTGCATGCACCCTTTAATAACTTTACATCATGGTGATTTTGAAAATTCATCCAAAAAAAGTACATTTTTGGTACTGGGAATTGAACCCAGGGCACTTAACCACTAATCCACATCCCCAACCCTTTTTAAGTTTTATTTTGAGACAGGAACTTGCTAAGTTGCTTGGGGCCTCCCTAAGTTGCTGAGGATGGCTTTGAACTTGCAAACCTCCTGTCTCAGACTCCTGAGTCACTGGGATTAGAGTTGCGTGTCTCTATGTCTGGTCTCATCCATGTTTTTAATGTGTCTGTGTTTCATTACTTGTTATTGTAAATAGCATTCCATTCTATGCATACACCATGGTCTGTTTATCCACTGGTGCACACCTGGTCTTTTCAGTTTTTTTCTACTCTCAATAAAGCTGTTATTTTGGGTAAACGACTAAAAGAGGAATTGCTGGGTCTTACAGTATGTAAACAAATAATTTCCAGACTCTCTCTCTCTCTCTCTCTCTCTATATATATATATATATATATATATATATATCTCCATATGATTTTAGTCTTTTCTCTGTGTATGTAATGGTGTCACATTGCAATTATAATTTGCAATTCTGTTGATTATTGATGTTGGTTAATTTTTACATGGATATTGGCTATTCATAAATTTTCTGAAATGTCTTTTCAAATCTTTTGCCTATTTGGTATTCTTTTATTTTTTATTTGTAGAATTCTTTGCATGCACTGTTTTAATATATATATACATGTATATATGTGTGTGTATATATATATATATACCCATGCAAACATATCATATGTGTACATATATACAATATTGACACATATATATTTATATACTACAGTGATATGTATTTTGTACATGTTTTCATTTGGCTTATGTATTCTACTTCTTAATGGTCATATATGTTTAAATAAAGCATGCATTTGCTCACTTACAGAATGGGGACACAAGACAACAAAATTAGCATAAATAAGCCGTTAGCAAACAGAAAGCAAGTAGCAAAATGTTGAGTGTCCACATCTCCCGAGTCTGCACAATCAGAGAAGACTGAGATGTTAGGAGAGTTCAAGAAAAGCATATACATCTGCTCAGTCATTTATGATAACCCAGCTTCTTGAGAGGAGGAGCTTAGTGTATGTTTACCTAGTTCAAAGGACAAATTTGAATGTCTCTCATCTTAATATGCTCTATGAAATTGTGCTCCACCTTGTTGCATATGCAAACCCAGTCTGCAATAGCAAACAATTGCTATTTGTTGTGAAGTAGAAGTGGAGGTCCTATCTTAAAGCAACACAAAGACATGACACTATATTAAGTACTATTTTGAACACTTGCAACAACCAAATCTGCATTAGCAAATATTCCTTAGATAAAGCATTGCTAACTATTTTTAATTCATTTTAAATTTAGGGCCTAGAAGGCAAAAGAGACAGGTACATGACTGCTAAAGAAAAAAGCAATTTGTTCTATCATTAAACAAAGGGTATTAAAAGAAAAGCCGAGCATGTTGTTATTTTAATAGAATGTCTTTTCTCGATGTAAGTTGACATGTTTTCCTCTACACTAGACACAAAGATGATTATTAAATCTGCACTAAAAAAGATTGTCTTGTCGAAATAGAAATCGTATTTAGAAGTATGCAGTAATTTAAAAATATATTTAAAGTGCATTTTAACTCCCACAATGTGAATATTTTAGAGGATATCATGATATATACTATGGTTTTTGACCTTTACATTTTAGAGAAATCAGATTCTGAGCTGGGTGCAGTGGCACACGTCCATAATCTCAGCTACTCAGGAGACTGAGGCCGGATAATCATAAGGCCAGCCTAGGCAAATTACTGAGACCCTTTCTCAAAAGAAAAAGTTATAAAGGGCTTTACTTTGTTGCTAGAGTTCTTTGGGGTTCATTCTCCAGTACTGCTCCCTACAAAATTTAATTAAATTAAATAATAGAATCCAGATTCTGAGGGTACATGATAATGAGACACATAGGCAGTACTATCCAGATGTTTGAATTTGCCTCTTTTTTTGAGGTATTGTGGATTGAACTCAGGGATATTCTACCACTGAACTAAATCCCTATACATTTTCATTTCATTTTTTTTTTTTGTTTGAATTTTGAGACAGGGTCTCACTAAATTGCTGAGGCTCGCCTTAAATTCGTGATTCTCCTCCCGCCTGGGCCTTCTGGAATTTGCTTCTTATCTACCCTACTTGTTAACTGTGTTACCTGGACAAGTTACTATTTGTAAGCATTACTTTCAATATGTATCATGGGAATATCTGAAACTCCAGCTACATGGATTTGTGTAAGAATCAGTGAGATAATTCATCTAAATACCTAAATCAGAGCCTGACCCATAGATAATTAATAATAACAACAGCAACAACTAACATGTTACAATTAATATAAGACGCCTACTGACTGTATGATTGAATTGTACCATACTTTCAGAACTAAGTTATAAGGATCATTCCTATGCATATTGACTCACTCTCATGTTCCCTTAGGTACAAATTTTTTGGTGAAAGTGAATGAATGAATAGAAATTAACTAGACAAAGGTAGAACTTGAAACTAAAGGGACTGTGGCTTATTAAAATATGAATATAAATGGATGTTACTTTAGGAGCACAAAGTGATGAAGAATAACTGCACAGCATGGCAAGACAAACATCTATCTGAATCTTTAGAGATTTGGCAGGAGAGTTGTTGCTCGGCATATGAGGTTAGGGAAGCAAATAAATGACTGTTGTGTTGCAATGGACCACAATCAGATTTAATTTTTAATAAGAAAACTCTGTAGTCCACTGAAGGAAATGGATTACAGGAGAATGGCTGTGTTTATATAAATTTGAAATGATAGTAAATTTAGCTGAAGTGTAGATTTTGAAAAAATGAATAGATTGAGTTTAGAAGATTCCTATAAAAATATTTGAACAATTGAAAATAAAAGTCAGAAAGAGAAACTTACAATGCTATCCAAGATTTAGATGGTGATGCCATTTACTGATATTAAGAGTAAATGTGGAAGAAATAGATGTGAAGATAGATGACTTACAATGTCCATTGGGTAAAATATCATAAATAAAGCAATTAAAGAAAGAGTAATTGTCTGAAAATGAAGATCCCCAAACTCTACACTTACAATATAAACTTAGAATCATTGCTGTATACTGTTTGGGGCTATAGTCATAATAATAGAACACAGAATAAGAAAATAAAAATGTTTCCAACATGAACCAACAAAGCTGAGTTAGTGATCTGCAAAAAATAAAGCAAAATGAAAGAGAAATAACAGAAAGAACAGAAGACAAATGAAGAAATAGAAGAAGAGAAATAATTGCATTAAAGTGTTTATCACTTAATATGTTTATTAAAAAAACAAACAAATAACTGAGGCTGGCATTTGAGGCAAGGGACAGACACTGGGGAATAGACAGCAAGTGAAAAATGCAGGAAATTGTAGAACTTATTATCCCAGTTTCTTATTTCTTCCACAATCTGTGTGTTGTTGATGAATTTGAGAATGTTTTGCTTTCATATAGACTAATGGATGTATATTATCTACATGTACAACAATTGATACAAAATCACAGGTAGCATATAAAGAACATGACTCTACAGATGTACACAGACAATTTTATGGCAGTACTGGTTAATGGCATGAGAAAAACAAATATGTTTTGTAAGCATATAAATTGGACCCAGATTCTGAATATCACCATGGAGATATTTAATAAAAACTAATTTGCAAAATTATTTCATAAATAATTTTAATAAAATATAATTAATAAGTATACTTCATTAAATGATTTTAAGCTAACAGATATTAAATATTATTTCAGAAAATACACATTTAGTTGAGACATAAGCAACATGATGGTGCAGTCTAGAAGGACAATCAATACCAATCAAAATAAGAAAGACATCAAGTCCTTATGGATAAAGAGTTTTCATAATTAAAACAATTCTTTATCATTATCCCAGCAAAAGTTTAATCAAGGAAGAAATTAGAGGTCCTCAGGATGAAATGAGAAATTAGATTTCAAGGATGGTAAAATTACTGAAGTATTAAATGAATGTTTCCTGATGTATTTATAAAGAATAGTATTAATGATCAAGAACTGAACACAGCTAATTAGCGTATTTTACCAGTTCTTAAAGGGATGGCTTTTCAATTTTGCTTTTAACAAATCTGATGATACTAACAATTTAAAATCTCAATAATTTTTATTTACACTATTTGGTTTTATATTTTATATAAAATGTTAAAATGCCAAGACATGTTTAGCCAAAGCTATTTTAAATCTTCAGTTTGATTGTTATTGCTAGAAAAGTTATACCAATATTTGCTTCATGACTTTAATAAAGATAGAAGGCTGTAACTATTTTAGCAGGTTTCTCTTATCACTTGATAACTTTTTTCAAAAACACACAATGGATACGCATTGTAGAGACTGAAGAAAGTACAGAAAATATGTTAGCCCTTTTTCTCAGGATGATAAGTATATCCATCTCTAACCTGATAGTACAGAGAGCACATGGGATCCAAAATAACACAGCAACTGCTCACACACAGAGACTACCCCAGTAACAGACACACAGAGTGGCATAGGGAAGGAAGACGTAGGAGAAGTTGTGCTTTTTGTTTAGGGCCACGTTTTTAAAACCATTTTGGTAAGGGCCAACACAAAAACAATAAAAACAAGGATATACAGTAAAAAAGTTCCAGTTGTCAGACTATTTGGGTTTAAAATTTGAGCCTTCCAGGGATAAATGTGGAAAAATATCCGACCCAACGAAATAAGGTAAAGCAGAAACATGTTGCTAATGAAAGTGCAGGAGATGAAATAAAAGTCTTACAGTTGCTTTTTGTATTTTCTTAAGTTCTTTCTGCAGTTCAAGCATGCATGCTTCTAAAGAAACAGCAGTTCCTGGGATATAAAGATGTAGACTTACTAAGTTGAATGATGTGCACTGTGGCCGGGGTGAGAGGACTTGGAAACTGCTTCGGTTTATAGCTTTGGGTTTATAACAGACTCCTTGCTGGTATTAGTGATGCAACTTTGGATGAAGGGTTTTTGTGCAGGAGGATGGAGGCAGAATAATCTGTATTCACTCAACTACACCATCGATAATAACCAGCTTCAAAATCTTCCTGCTATTTACAAGTAAGAATTTTCTTCTCATACTCAGAGGTCTCCTCTTCATCTGCCTGGGCTGGGCCCATCTAGCAAGCTATTGTTCACTGCAGGATGGCTGTTGGACTTCTCTACTCTACATACTTTATTCCAGGGCCCAAGTTCAAAGCAAAGGTCATCTTAAACCTGTGTCACATCCTCTAAAATCCATGTGTGAGCAGCCATGTAAATGAACCCTCGTTGAATAATTTTTAGAACGATCACAACCTGACTCAGGTGTTTGGCCTGCTGGCTTGTGAGTGAATATAATGGCTTAATGCAGGATTGGTGTCACTATGACACCAATGATGTGCACTGATGAGGATGGAGATCGCAAAACAACAAGTAGTGGCAGGACCCACTTGTCCTGCAAGACATCCTTCAGATGCCTTTTACATAGCACAAAAATGGATTGTTAGCCCTTTTTCCCAGATTAACCAGACACAGGGAGAATATACAGAAGTCATTTTTTTTAAGGGAGAGTGAAGTTACACAAAGCATTGTGAGGATGAAGTGTACTTTTTAAGAGGTATGTGTTCCCGTAGATGAATGGGATACAGCAGTAGCATTTAGTGTATCAGTCAGGCAAGAGTGAATCAATAGAAAGCAGTGGCAGGACAACATGGACCCAGGAACCTCTTAGAGTGACTCAAATAACTCCTTTGATGGCACTGTTTGCATTAAGTGTTAATAAGATGTGCGGTTTGGAATTCCATACTGTGCTTAAAATTATAATGGGCTGGAAAATAAAGAATGAGACTCTGCCTTACAGATTCAGAGATAATAGCAAACATTGGGAAATGGGGTGGGATTGAGGAATTATAGTTTTGAAGGTGGGAGAGTAAGCTAATTAATTCCTGGCATTAATGCTATGGAATATCTTTGGCGCCTTGGGCTGAACAGTCCTCAGTGCTCTTTCCCTATTACTTTGGAAAATTATCACTAAACCTCTGAAAACGGCCTGGAGAGAACTGTGGATGGGGCTACGTTTTAGAAAAGTTAATAATTTGGACTTAACAGTGGAAGA